>JACXGJ010001816.1:0-75853 GCA_016801105.1 Esox niger
TATATATATATATATATATATATATATATATATATATATATATATATATATATATATATATATATATATATATATATATATATATATATAGTATGCTCTTGGATACTGCTTACAAACTGGTTACAAATGTTAAAGCGACAGGATTAGTTAGAATCCAGTTTGCTCTAAAACGTGTCGGTGTTAAACACTGGCGTAATATTTAGGGGCCCCACTTCAGATATCACATTATAACAATCTGTATACTTGATATTAATTGTAGATTTTCAATGATAATGCCTTACAGAGCAGCAGGAACGGCTTGATTATGCCAACTTGTAGATCCAAGCTAGTATCTTCCACAAATCCACAGCCGGACTGCAGCGGGTCCTCGTTTCCGTCGTCCCCTTTTTCAACGTGTCTTCGCCCGAGTACTGTTGTGACAATAGTGCTTTGTTTTTTTAATGTTGTTTTAGAAAATCCTTGAATTTCCTGCACAAGTGAATGCATACTTGCCAAATTGGACTATGCAACGAACTGAAAAACTGAAAAACTGAAACACGGAAATATATTAATTTAGCTATATGCCCTGTACGTTTGCAATCATTTAATGTAACCCAGCATATATAATAAAGTGCTCTGATATAAACGTGTTCTTTTTGCTAATAATACATAATAAAATGCTTTATATTCATGACGCTAACAAACTAGCGAGAACACCAGCGGTCAATTCATACAAATCCGAAATATGAATGGAATTGTGTCACATGACCAGAGTCATGTTGCAGGAAGCAGCCTCGTTCTGGACGAGGGCAACACCTATCCAGAAAAAAAATAATACACTGGGAGACAGACAGCAGGGTGTAGTATGGGGTTAGCCTAGCAGTTTTCCTTGAAGATGGGCGAATTCTAACACTATATCCAAACCGTTAACGTATTTATTATATCAACACTATACTGTAAATACTATATTTTACCGTAAGTAGCAAAATGTCCCGCGGTGTGATTCAGCCGAGCCAGCAGAAGCTGGCAGAGAAATTTACCATCCTTAATGACCGTGGAATCGGGATGCTCACCCGCATTTATAACATCAAAAAGGTAAGATGGCTATGTGTGTTACCTATATTTATATAAATAACTAATGCCAACGTGGCCCAGTTAAGAATCTGTATACCTGTATCTATTAGTAGGTAAGTCAGTGTAAGCCTGCATTCTTCTGAAATAGGTAGAGGCATGACCACAATTTACAAATCGGGAATGAGTATGAATCTATTGAGGCCTTCCCTTAATGCTACGCTAACTACCTAGCTAGCATGGTTGTATTGTTTTTGCTAGACAGACTGCTAGTCAGTCGCCCTGTCTTGTAATGTTAGCTAGCAACTGAAGCAGAACTCTCGGGTGATTGGATAGCCAAAACCGGCATTCTCTACAGTTACGCACTATGTACTGTATTTGGTTGCCCATACTTTCGACGTTTGTTACATATCATTAGTTAACTACCTTGCGTTACCAACTAGCTATGATTGGCAACAGCTAGCGTAGTAGGTTCTGTATTAAGATAAATTATTACTATAAAATGAGTGAAGTTAGTTTTACAGTATTGTAGCCGGTACAGAAATTGTCTATGTCTATGCAAATTATATATTCTGAATCATGGAAGGCTCTACTACATTCCACGCCGGCTTTTAATATTCCCAAATTTCAACAACTGAAATCAGACACTGACCCAAAATTGGTAATCTAGCAAACGTAATGAGCTATTTAACATTATTAAATCTAGTGCCGGCCTTATTGAATGAATGTGAGAGCACAAACCTATTTCTGAAATACTACAATAGTGGCCACGATATTGACAAATTTGGAGTGGACGTCACGGTTACGTCGCTGAAGTTTAGTGGTGGCAAACAACTGCGGGAACAAGCGTAGGGAAACGGGCAAGATCCTCGGACTCAAGGAAAAACATGTCTTGTGTCGTTGGATGTCAGAATAGGAAGGCAAAAAAGATAGCCTTCGTTATGGAATTCCGTTGTCGAAGACACCCGTTGAAGCAAAATGCAGACGTTTAAGGTTGCAAGCCATTACACAGACAGCCTGGACGGATGAAATCATCCTGAATGCTTTTCTCTGCAGTGGTCATTTAATATCAGGCAAGGTTTTGTCCACTGTTCATCATACACAAGTAAACGATGCAGTTATAATAATACAATGATGCAGTTATAATAATAACGAGAAATTATTAAACCATTAACAGCAGCAACCACAACGTTGGTGTTCTCAACAGGCATTAACCAACGTTAGCAACATTAGACTACGTGTAAGCAGAATTAGCATGCAAACAAACCATATTTCTCATACTCTGACAGTTTAGCTTACATCACAAAGTATGTATGCAAGCAGTTAATGAATTAATGGGACACATGGTAATCTTATATATGTGATATCACTTTTACTTTACAAAATTATTGGAGAAGGCGTCAGGATTATCCATATTCCTATGTTATAAAAAGATTACTGTCAATTTCTGCCGTCAGTTCGGCTCCACCCAGAAAATACGTCATCGCTGATTACTAACACAGAGGGTCTATTTACAGTACTTGATGAACACAGCTACTGTAGCTACTTAACTAGCCAGTACGTACGTAAAAAAATTTATTTCGTTGTAAGAAGCGTGTATGCCTTCATCAAAATACCAAATATCGTAATTTTAAGTGTATCAAAATAAATGACTAAATACACCAGCCACACCAGGTCTCAAGATATATTACTGTATTTTTGTATTTTAAAAATACTTTTACAAGGGAGCATGAAATCACTTCCAAACCTTCCATCTATCGGCCTGTTTGATCTACACCTTCACCAGTACCCTGACAGTAGGGTGGCAGCTGAAATCGTCAGAAATCGTCTTGATCTGCAACACAACCAGGAGGACATTGGACAGGGACAGCAAAGAGTCAAGCCTGGTACTCCATAGGTGTGGGCCAAGACCTCATGTCCTCATAAGTTTAAACCAGCAGGAGATGGGGACAATTTGGAAAATGCCTTTAAAAGGATTTATAGTGGAAAAGGAGAATTGAGCCTACTCCCTCAGCACAGTAATATAGCAGTGTAATACCTTGTGTCTGAGACGGGGGTCCGGTGACACTGTGACCCTATCCGGAGGAGGTCCTGGACATAAATAACAGTATTGTCAAGACTGGGCTGGGAAACTTTGATTGGTTCTTCCCAGTGATTGTCTGGGGTCAGTATCTCAGTCAAGGCACTTAATGCTTAGCGTGCCTTGAGTCAAAAAATGGCAGCTGCTGCATTACTGTACGTACACACTGTCCACTTGCTCAACTTTTAAATTGATAGCAAGCTGTCGCTGAGCAGAACCTAGCGTGCACACTGCACGCTTGGGCAGGGCGTGTCTTCCTTAATTATGCCAGCGACTATCAGTCAACCAGTATAGGAGAAACATCCGTCTCTGCAAATATTAATAAGTACTTGTTATAAGTAGTGTGATCACTACTAAAAATTTATTATGACAATGCTAAGTCAATGGTTTGTCAATGTTCAAATAGAAATATATTAGAAATATATACGTTTTACGTTATGCATGTATCACTCACCCATGATCCAACAATCTCTGAAACCTTCCATACATACATTTTTTAAATTCTATATCTGTGTAAAGCCATCATAAATAAAGCGGGAACAAGACAACGCATTTATACGCTTCTCTCTCAGTTTTATTAGCTAGCAAGTGAATTTTTTTGTTAGCGAGTAGAATAGAGTTGGGACTTCAAAATGCATCACCTGCCCTGCCATCGGTAATCGCTAGACTCTGTCACTGGAAAACTAGCATAAAGCTGAACATTTCTCAAATGTTGCTGGGAGATTTTGTGTCTAAGAGCAGTTCCACCCTCTGTCGCAGTGATTTGCTGACTCTCGTTGGAAATGAGCGCCTCTTTGTAACTCTTGCAAGCAGAAAGTGTGCACGCAGCTTTACTGCCCCATTCACTGAAAGTGAATTGATAATTTCAATTACAAATCACTGTGTCCATTGCAGGAAAGCAAGTGAATTTGTCTGGCAAATGCAGCCTCGTAATCGAATATGGCAAACATAAATGACAAGTCAGAGGTGGTAAAATTACGTCTTTCCAGTTAGAGCTGGAAAATAACCAATGTAGGCCTGTATTAAATTATGTAATTGTTATTTTGTGGGCATGTATTTCTCTGTGTATTTTGGGGGAAATATTTCTCTGTAACATACATTTTTAATGTCCAAATGCCGCCCCCTTCTCTAGTGTCTGAGCACATTCAATAACTTTCTTAATATTCATTCATGTTTTGTCTTTAGGTAATAGAAGAGGTTCCTGGCATTACTATGAACTTTACAGATGGTTGTTTCATGCTAGTGGTCCAACTTACTGAATCAGAATGTAGGTTTTTAATCTCAAGCCTCCGTGTCCTCTTCCTTGACTTCCTCGAATATACCTCAACAGACTCCAGTGCCTCATCTTTTATGCCGCTAAACAAATTAGTTGAGGGTGGCTCAGGCTCAGCCTCATAGATCCTCAACTTTGCCCATATGCTCAAGATGGGCATGGTTACCTGAATATTCAAAATGTTAGTATTTTAGTGCTTGTGTGAATTTTTATTTTTGCCAAGAAAAACAAATTGAAATGAGGCATGGGCATGCTTTGTCTAAATTATAATACAACCCTAGAATGTTTACATACGGCGGTGTGCCATGATATTATTCTGTTTATTTTATATTCCATAGGCGCTTTCCTTGGAAGTGTCATTTGCCAGACATCCAAGTAAATTGCCTTCCTCCAGGCCAATGAGGACCTGGTTGATCACACCTTAGAACTTGTTGATATCTGCACCAGACAGTATGGTCTTGACAGCGTACCTAGGGTCCAGTATGCATTATGTTTGGGCTTCAGGCAGAGTTGCACTTAAATGCATTTCAGAATTGTGCTTTCTAGGGCTGGGCCAAGATTTTTGTATAAATATTAATGACAAAATATGTTTTGTATAAATGTTTCGTCTTTATATTCTACAAACGTTCTTTAAACCAAGAGACCAGACATGCATAGTTTGGCTGGCTCCCTCTTGGGATTCAAACCCAGGATGCCCAAGTTGAAGGCTGTGTTGTTAACCACTACACCAGAGATGTACTTTTCATGGGCGTCAGTATAGCCTGTTGTGTCTATCCTGAACAAATCCTCTTTTGCCACTGGCTGTTTCAACATCTTATTGGCCATGCACAAATGATTTTGAGACAGTTACAGTGACCAATGTTTCTTACTAAGTTTACCTCCACCACATACAGCGTCTATAACGTATCGCGTTTGCCACTGGCTTTTTTTAACAGCGTATTAGCCAGTAATAGGCTTTACCAGTATCTACTAACTTGCTTTAATAGTCAAGAATTAAGCATTTGCTATTGAGTCTGCCAAATATATTTTATTTCATGGCATAAGGATTTATATTTTTCTTTCATTCGTGAATGACATTGATACTGTAATTCTCAATAAAGGTGACGATAACTAATTTTTTCTTGGAGTAAAAAGGCGAGAGAATCGTGCAATGACTAGTCACCTATATTGATACGGTATCTATGTCATTTTGGACTGGTTACTTGTTAAAACGGCCAGTGACAAAAGATCTGTTCAAAACCATCACTGGCTACAACCTTGAGCAAGTGTGCAGTTTGGTGGCGTAGTGGCTAACAGCACTGCCTTTCACTTGGGCAACACAAGTTTTATTCTCGAGAGGGCAGCCACGATCAACACATTCTATTGTGGGCCAGCTGAACTAGGCTTGCCTGGTTTCTTGTCTTTGAAAACGATCTTATTGCCCAGCCTTAGCAGATTCCTCTTGTGTACTTGGAGCAGAATTACTCTATTGAGCAAGGCACTACTGTTTTCTTCTTATTTTTGCAAGCAGAGCCCAAACATCAGGATGGCATCAGCTCCCTCAATCTGAATAATTGCTACTGCTATAGGTTTTTCGTCTCACTTTCACCAAAATACATCCAGGCATATCATTTTGACAGGGCTGTCTACCTGCAGACTGCTGTACAGCCATTTCTTAGAGAGAACTTCCTCTCTTGGAGACTGTGAAAAATTATGACAAAACCACCCCATTGGATTTTTCTGGGCAGATTCTTTGTGGTGCTCTTATTTTACTTGCTTTTACGCTTCACTACTGCATCTTGATGGCCCTTTCCATACTTAAGTACATCATTGTCTCTCTTTTAGATTGTCTCCATTGTTTTCAGTGCGTTTATGTCCTTGAGGTGCAACCAATGGGTTTGTAGAAGGCCTAACCTTACAATCCCTTTAGGAAAAGCAGCCTTCATGTTCGCAGTGTCATCTGTCAACTGCAAATACCTTCTGTGGTCCAGGGTCATCGACAGATTTAATCTCATCCACAGTTTAGTGGCTTGTGTGTCTGTTGTTCCTCTTGTCAGTGGTCTTGTAAAATACTAGTTAAGGGATGGGGATGATGTAGTTAATTATTCTTTTCCCACTTACATTGGACCACCCACCAGAGATGATTGTATTGCAGTCAGCTTTCTCTGATTCGTTTGACATTCACTTGAACTCTGATGTCTGCATCCAGCAAATGTGTAGATTGAGTGTGTCTGGTGGGAGGGAAGTGTGCAATACCAAGAACATTCAGAAATCTCTTCCAATACATATCGCTTGTGAGCATGAGAGGTGAGCCAGGTGAATGACAAAATCTCACACTAATGGTTAATTAACCACAAAACCATTTTGCAATGACCACTTCAGCCTCTGGAAATTAATCTCATTCAATAAATTTCAGCACAGAGACACAGAGACTAATTTGTGTTTTCCGATCATATAAAATGTATTTGAAAAATGTACTAACAATGTGTGCCAGTAATGCTTATACTTGTGGTGAAAATGCATTTATAATTAAGATGTGGGGCGGCATGGTGGTGCAGTGGTTAGCACTGTCACCTCACAGCAAGAGGGTCGTGGGTTCAAACCCCCAGTTGCCCCGGCCTTTATGTGTAGAGTTTGCATGCTATCCCCGTGTCTGCGTGGGTTCTCTACGGGTGCTCCGGCTTCCTCCCACCGTCCAAAGGTCATGCGGACAAGGTTAATTGGTGACCCTACATTGTCCTTAGGTGTGGATGTGAGTGTGACTCGTTGTTTGTCTGTGTGTGGCCCTGCGATGGATTGGCGGCCTGTCCTGGGTGTACCCAGCCTTTCACACCGATGTCGGCTGGGATTGGCTCCAGCTCCCCACGACCCTGTGCGCAGGATAAGCAGTTGATGATGAATGAATTAAGATGTGCGTGTTGCCTTGAATCATTAATTGAGTATATTAACATCAGGGCATTATGCTTTCTGAAAATCTAGATGCATGCAAATTAATTTATGAGCACAATTAGATGGTTGAGTTTTAATTGTCTCAAGTGCTGATTATTAACTACAACAATTATGGGCAGTAACAGAGAACTGAAAACATACATACATGCTATTGCAGGTATGAGAGCTTGAAAAAGAGAAACAAGTTGTAAGCAAACAGGTAATTGCTTTCAAATAGGCACACTATCTCCATGGACACTGTTTCTCATTCACCAACACGCTTAGACTTCAGTCTATGCTTCTGTCTCATGTTCTTTGAGAACTTTGGTGCTGAACACCACACATTTGTTATTGTGTTATGTCCTGGTCACCTATTTTTTTATTTTCCACAGTCTGGATTTGTAGGCAGCCTTTGGGATTATTGGTTCAATTGTGTTTTTCTTTTCTTTTTGAGTACTTTAATTTTAATTGACATAATTGTTTAGGTATTGAGACATTTGGCCTTAACATCTTCTTAAATGTGTAAGCAATCAATTTAAACATTTTGAGATTAAGGTTAATGCTTGTTCGTTATAAGAATGTCAACCTTTTTCTTCAAACCTCACGGTGTCTGTAGAAAATGATGTATTTAGGCTTTCTAAGAGTTGTTGAGAAAATGTTTTTATTCTTAATCCTGTTTTGTTGTTTATTTCCCCCTTGCTGCTTATGATCAGATCTATGATTTCTGTTTCTTTTACTTTCAGTAATCAGTGTTTGATTTGTACAGTATCTATGCGTAATATACATTGAGAAACTAGGATTTAAGACCTAGTCCTACATTTTTGATAAAAGGGTGGCAGGTTATGGCAGTGGTTGACCAGTTTTAGAAAGTTTGCTAGATTGAATCCCAGAACCAGTGAAGTGAAATATTGCTCCAAAGAAACACAATTTGTCTTGAAATGACCGAAGTGGGTTATGTGTTTTCACTCTGTTTTAAATAAGAATTTTCAGTATGTGAGTGATTCATTAAATCAGCATTACCATCTGGAAAGAATGATTTAAGTTTTCAGCAAATACTTAATTACATGGTAGAACCATTATTTTAAATAAATAATTTATCCTACCCTAAAATGTTTTTTGTAGAATGTATGGTTATTTTGTTCTCAAAAATTATGCTCATATGTTATTTTGATTTGATTAATTATAAGATTTTCAAACAGACTGCATGTTATTTTTAAATGTGCAACTTCATATAAAAAGGAATACATTTCCAATTACAATATTAAAAGAAAATATATTTAGTCTGTTCACCAAAAAAAACTTCTCTTTAGAAGTCGACCGATTGGGACTTTTTATTTACAAAGCCGATTATTGGGAGTCCAAAATAGACAATACCGATACATTTGCTGATCAGAATATATTTGTTCAATAATAACAATGACAAAAATACTGAATGAACAATGAACACTTAATGTAACGTCAAATTAATAATGAAATGTGGTCATAAGTATGCAAAACAAAATGTAAAAATCAAGGCCTGGCACCTCATCTAAAAGTGCAATTTGCGCCATGTGCATTTGTGCCAATTTTAAAAAAAATTGTTTTAATAAGTTGCACATCTTTACAGCTGAGAAATTAATGACCAATTGGTTTTGGTGCCAGAAGGCGGGAGGGCAGTGCCCGCATATCCAGTATATGTACCAGAAGGCACTTAATATTTCATAGGAAATATACTTTTGAAATCAATAATTGATGCGTCTTTGCCGTAACAATACCTGACATTATTCATAATCATTTTTATATTTCATATTTTGGGTAGCTACTGCTTACAATGTACAGTTAGGGCTGGAAATATTAGAACACTTTTGGACAATTTTCATAATTTGGGCTCTGTACCCCACCACAATGGATTTGAAATGAAGTGATTTTCAGCTTTAATTCAAGGGGTTGAACAAACATAGTATTGTATGAAACTTTTTGCAATAGCAACCATTTCATGTACAGTCCCGATATTTCAGGAGCTCAAAGGTAATGGGAAAAATTAACACAATCATGAATGAAATGTTTATTTCTAATACTATTTTGAGAACCCTTTGCTCACCAAATGTTTCCTAATTTTTATGCTTTGCCAGGCCTTTACTGCAGCTGTCCTCCTTTGTTGTTTGTTTGAGGGTCTTTCTGCTGTATGTTTTGTCTTCAGCAACTGAAATGCATGCTTGATCAAGTTGAGATTGGGTGATTGACTCAGCCATTGCTGAATATTCCACTTTTTTGCAAAAGGAACTCTTGGGTTGCTTTCTCAGTATGTTTTGGGCCATTTTCCATCTATAAAGTGAAGCGCCATCCAATCAACTTTACTGAATCTGAGCAGACAGTATATCACTTCAGTATTCATCAAGCTGCTTCTGTCTTCTGTCACATCATCAATAAACACTTGTGACCTACTGCCATTGGAAGCCATGAACGCCCATGCCATCACACTGCCTCCACCGTGTTTTACAGATGATGTGGTATGCTTCGGATCATGAGCCGTTACAAGTCTTCTGGTGCAGGTTGATCTTAGTTTCATCTGTACAAAGAATGCTGTTCCATAACTGAGCTGTTTTTTTTAATGTTTTTTGGCAAAGTCTCTTCGGGCCTTTGTATTCTTGAGGCTTATGAATGGTTTGTTCTCGTGATGTCTTCTCTTTATGTTAGACATGGATAATGATATGCCTACCTCCTGGAGAGTGTTCTTCACTTGGCTGGATGTTGTGCAGTGGTTTTTCTTTATCATGGAAAGGATCCTTTGATCATCCACCGCTATTGTCTTCTTGGATGTCCAGGCCTTTTTGTGTTCCAGATCTCACCAGTGCGTTCTTTTTTCCCCCTCAGAATGTACCAAACTGATGATTTGGCCTCACCTAATGTTCCTGCTATTTTTCTAATGGATTTTTTTGGAGCCCAATTATGGCCTATTTCACTTGCATTAAGAGCTTTTTGACTGCTTGTTATGGGTTCACAGCAACAGCTTCCAGATGTGAATGTCACACCTGCAATCAGCTCCAACATTTTACTTGCTTAACCGATGAAGAAATAAAAGGAATAGCCCACAACTGTCCATGAAACAGCTTTGGTGTCACTTGTGCAATTACTTTAGGTCTCTTGAAAAAGCGAGGGCTTCATATTAAAGAGATGTGAATACCCTCAAATCAAAGCTGAGACTGTACTTTAAGTCATTATTTTACTGTAACTTGAATATTTTTTGGTAAACGGCCAAAAAAACTGAACTTGTGTCAGTGTCCAATTATTTCCGGACCTAACTGTATATATTGTATATTGTAATAAACGGTGCTGGCAAAGGTATTAAACTGCTGCCTGAATGGATAAAATTCTGCTAGATAGTTGTCCAACACCATTCAGTTAATACTTTTTGTCCTATCAATTATCAGATGATAGACCTAATTATAACTAAATAAATTCACCAATAAATACAAAATATAGCTACTGTACACATTTACTGAACCAACCTCTGATGATTTCGCATGCTATCATATCGTTCTTGCGCCTCATTGTTACCATGACAATTGTGTGTCGGACTGCCAGTCACCCAGAGACATTCTCACACACACACACACACACACACACACACAGACTGTGTAGGTGACTCAAACAGATCCGTAAAGACACATTTAAAGTTGTTTTTATTATGTAGCAATTTAAAATGAATTTGGCCTCTAAGATGGTAAAATATGCTACTGCATGATGCAGACAGACCATGCTTTCAATACAGTACTGCAAACGCTGCTGCCTAAAGAGCTTTAATAGTTTTGCAGCAACATCTTTGCGGGCATGAGTGGGCCTATTATAATATTAGAATATTAATATATATTTTATATTTATTATAAAAAATAGATTTACTTGAAATGAACGCTTTGACATTTTGTCTTTTGAAAATTTCAAATGTAAATGTCTCTTTACAAAATATCTCTATAAATGACAGTTCCATGAGAATCACACATCTTTTATTTTTGAGGTAATGGCAGATAATGCAATTTACAGCCTGCCACCTGCTTGAGGACGGATTTCCCTGTTAGAACCTTTTTTAATTTTGAACAGCCTTGAATGCCTTGACAATTAACTTTTTCTCTTGGATTCTGTTTCTTCATTTTATCCACACTAAAACCTTATGGTTTTCTGTGTCGTTAGTTAACTAATTTGCTTGGTAGACAGCACCCATTTGTTTGTGGTCAAGGATTTCAAAGCACAGACAATAGGCAAGTAGCTTTTGTGGAACTTTCAGACACTCACACAGGCTTGGACCTAAATATTGCTGTAGGCCTACAGAAATGTTACACCACCAACTTGTCAGTTGTAGAGCTGAAGCCTCAAGCTCAATGCACTATACTGTTCAGTTTCTGCAATCTTGAATAAAAATTAACTTGAATTTTGTAGTATTTCATTGACACAAAGATACGTGTTGAAATAAATATGTCAATGTGTCATAACAACTACAAACTAGCCCTGTATCATTATTCCACCTTCTAAAATGATGATACATTTCTCTCCAAATCCACAAAATTTCAAACCAGTTGTTTTGAATAAACAGGCTATGCATGTTAGTTACTTTGGAGCCTGTGTTGATGTATACCTTTCTCTCTTTCTGTTACAATGCTTCCCCTCCCCAGCAAGGACAAGTTTGGAAGGTTTGCACAGCTTTTTGCATTCCCCTAAATCTAACCTTCCTTTCCCTCCTGCTCTTGTCGCCCTCTGCCTGGTCTCATGTTTCATGACCCTGTCTCTCTTAACCCACAGTGCCTTTGCGATCTGCTATAAGAAGTCTTTATTTTCCGATTCTTACCATTTTTGCTTTGTGCTGTTGCCAGCTAAACGAGCATGAAGGGTGGACATTTTTTCCCTCCCATTGCAGTGGTGGAGAACACTGAAAGAATTAGTCTTGAGAGGCTTCTGATTGACAGCCGCTGCGAAAAGCAGTTTGTCATGTTTTACTTTTCTGCCAGTCTAATTTAAGAAATCATTATTTCAGTGGTTATAGACCACCTATAGTCTAGGCCAGATACTTGCATGTCATTCCTGTTGTTGCTTAGCTTGTATGTTCCACAGAAAACACCTAATACTGTTCTTTTAGACCTGGATCTTTCCTTTTGTTCTCAGGTCTATATCACCTCACTTTTGCTACGGGATACTGCTTTTATGTAGCTAGCAACTTTATCCATATACTAACTACAGTAGAGTTGTCATGATGCTAGTTTGATGTTGCAATGCTTAATATTTGTTGGAAACCTCATAACAGAACTTTGGTTAAGTTTGCTATGTTATTGCCCATCATAGGAAAATTGAATCCGGGTGACAGCATAAGACTGTTTGTTTCTTTCCTACAAACTGGTTTCCTCAAGATAGTCATCTTCTTGCTTGCTTTCTTTTCCATAATACTTTTTAATTATTAGAAAACTGGCACCTTGACAACTCTACGATAGACCGCACCAGGACAGCATTACTGATTTTGCACGACGCCCTGGCCAACGCACACACACACACACACACACACACACACACACACACACACACACTATAGTCTACTTTAAATCTGTGTCTAAAAGTTACACCCCATGGAGCCACAAAAGCCAGTTTAACCAAGCTAGTTATGTTTTTAAGTATAGAGTTTGTGGTTAAGTGTGAACTTTTTTGTTTTCAATGGTGTGACATTATCTGCAATTATAATTGTCGACCAATGATGACTGGGTAAAAGTGGATGAGGTCAGATGTCAGCTACAATGTCTAGTGTCTTTTGACAAGGCAAAGTTTTTGCAACTCCATGCAGAATGAAAGAGAACTGTGTAAAGATGTCAGGTTATTCAGGATAGATAAGGCAAGAATAGATGGAAGTCTGGCATTAATAATTAACTCTAATATTCTATAGGCAACAATTATGGCTTTGTTTATTCTGCATAAAAAACACACTGATCCATTCGATTTACACATGCTGATTTTTACTTTTTGTTGCAAAGCTGTTTTCATTGTGTGGCTAATGAGCAATGTCTGGATGTAAAACCCCTTGTGGTTTTCGTATATAGGCTTCAAAATATTTGGAATATGGACACTGTCTCTTCATTAACCTATGTGAAGACGACACATGCATGCACATCACCCTGTTCACCTCACCACACATTTTCATACCCAAAATGCATGTTACCTTATGGACATATCCCTCTGTAGAGAGCTGCCCAATGGAAAACAAATGAAGGATAGAACAAATAAGTGTACATTGTTTTGATTCCAGTTGGCATTTAAGTTTTATGAGACCTAGGTCTACAAAGCAAACATTGTAGGCATTCTTCTTCTCTCTCTCTTTTCGCTTCTTACTCCATTTGTCAGCTACAATCAAACCCTTTTCACTGTGCTTGTTCATCAGTCATATCAATCCTGCACTAAATTAGCAAACCCCATTATTTGACTAACATTTTGAAAGATAACTGCTGTAGCATTTTTAGCTGTTTCTGTTCTTGTTCTTTTCTCCCCACTATAGGCATGCGGGGACCCCAAAGCAAAGCCCTCATACCTAGTCGACAAAAACTTGGAGTCTGCGGTTAAATTTATCGTACGGAAATTTCCTGCCATAGAGACACGGAACAACAATGTAAGTTCTGTTTTTAGTCTATTCAATTGACATTCTTCCTTATATAGAATTTTTTCATTGTGTATGTTAGTGTTGTGATGCAGCAACTGCCAGACATCCATGTAATTATTTATTTATTTGGTATCCCAGGAAATGTTGTGCATGTGTGTATGAGTTAAGGTTGAGCATTGCCTATTGGCTACCATTGTCTATTGACTGTGGTTTAAACCATTGTCAATAGGGAACATCACAATGTCAAAACCACTATTTTTGAATACTTACGCTTGGCTGCCCTGGTCTGTCAATTGTAGTTTGCTGGGCAACAAGCCAAATGGCCTATTCCCCAATTGTAATACCTTGCAATATCAACAGATTTGTGGTAGTTAAGAATATTAACCAAATGCAAGAAAACATTTTTGAAAGAGCAACAAGCAGGATGATATATTAAACCTGATACCTTTCTTCTACAGGGTTAGGCAAAAACCTGTAATATCAGTTTTACCAGTTCGAAACTAGATTTTCTTTTGAATGATATCAGACCTAGGGATGTGTGTCATGTTTCTGTACATAGTACATTTAAGAAGTAGTCAGTTACAGTTACTAATTATTTCTGTAACATTCATCACATAATGTATATGCCATGTACCAAAATGGATTGGGTTATGCCAATATTGGGTTTTTGCTCGGGCAGAACATTTGCTTTTTCACATATATAATTGTTAGAGGGAAAGCAATTTCAACTATAAGTTATTTATGAAGGTTGTTATTCCCCTTTTAACGTACTATCAAAGTGGGGATGAGGTTCTTTTCTCCTTGGCTATCCTTATGTCCACTCCAAACCCACCGCTGTTTCCGATGAGCTATATTTTGATCATATCTGACCATACAACCCAGTCCCATTGAAAGCTCCAGTAACATTAGGCAAACTGTAGGTGCTTGAGTTTTTTGCTTGATGACAGCAAAGGCTTTTTTATGACAACCGTGCTGTCCACACAGGCTAAGTGTTTTGGCAGTCACTATCACTAAAACTGTTTAGACAGTTGTTCATTTTGTCCACAGTTTTACCAGTTACAAAAAGGGTGAAACTGAAAATCGTAGAGAAAATAGATGCATTTAAAAAAATATCTTTCACTTAAGTTCAAACGTAAGTAAGCATGACAATGGAGCAATTTCCTGTCCAGCTAACTGACTTAAACAACACATGCTAGATTGGTTAACATTTATCTGCATACGTGATATAAGAAGAACAGTATATTTAAACAAACTCCTAGTAATCCTGTACATATGTAGATGAAGGCAGATTAATTTAATACATACAGAAGATGCTACCATAGGCACAAGGATTCTTTGGATGGAAATGGATAGTAGCCAGAGCTTCTTCAAGAGACTGAACAGTAACATACACTGATGCTAACATACATGTCCTGTGAAAGTCATGTGACCAAAATTTAAGCTAGAATGAAACCCACCACACCTCCACTTGGTGGTTCTATACTAGTGACAGTATATAACCGCTGAAACAGATGTGTGGTTTAGGTGGTGTCTGGTAGACTTTGACCCCAAGACCCAACTAACATCTACATTCATCCATCTGTGATCCTTGGAGATTCTTTGGCCACCAACCATCCTCCTCACTGTGCATGGTGTGAATTTAGACACATGTCCACATTAAGGCCCTTTATTAACATCTCCAGTTGCTTTAAACTTATTAATTATTGTACCTGCAAAGCACAAGTTTCGGAGTCAACAATGAAGAAGTGACTCCGCGATGCATGCCTTCTAGGCAGAATTGCAAGGAAATTTCTCATATCAGCCTGACCATTGAAAAAAAAACATTTTGATTGGCAAAAGAACAGGCACTGGACAGAGGAAGATTGGATAAAAGTGTTATGGATAGACAACGTTTGAGGTGTTGCATCACAAGAAACACATTTGTGTGACACTGACTAAATGAAGAAATGCTGGACATAAATGAAGAGATGCCTTCTCTCAAGCATGATGGTCTGGGGGTACTTTGGTGGTGGTAAAGTGGGAGATTTGTACAGGGGAAAAAAAGAATGTTCACAGTGTATGGCATGCAACGCCCTACACTCTGTCCTACAACAGGACAATGACCCAAAGTACTGCTCCAAACTATGCAAGAAGTATTTATTAATGAAGCTGCCAGTTGGTATTCTGTCTATAATGGAGTGGCCAGCACAGTCACTGGATCTCAACCCTATTGATCTGTTGTGTGAGCAGCTTGACCGTATGGTACGTAAGAAGTGCCCATCAAGCCAAACCAACTTGTGAGAGGAGCTTTAGGAAGCATGGGGTGAAATCTCTTCAGATCATTAAATCAGTACTTCTAACCACGTCAAAGACTATTTACTATTTATTTAGTTATGTTTCCTATTCAAACTTATTCCATTTGCAGTGGGGAGAACAAGTATGTGATACACTGCTGATTTTGCAGGTTTTCCTACTTACAAAGCATGTAGAGGTCTGTAATTTTTATCATAGGTACACTTCAACTGTGAGAGACGGAATCTAAAACAAAATTACAGAAAATCACATTGTATGATTTTTAAATAATTAATTAGCATTTTATTGCATGACATATGTATTTGATATATCAGAAAAGCAGAACTTAATATTTGGTACAGAAACCTTTGTTTGCAATTACAGAGATCATATGTTTCCTGTAGTTCTTGACCAGGTTTGCACACACTGCAGCAGGGATTCCTGCCCACTCCATACAGACCTTCTCCAGATCCTTCAGGTTTCGGGGCTGTCGCTGGGCAATACGGACTTTCAGCTCCCTCCAATGATTTTCTATTGGGTTCAGGTCTGGAGACTGGCTAGGCCACTCCAGGACCTTGAGATGCTTCTTACGGAGCCACTCCTTAGTTGCCCTGGCTGTGTGTTTTCAGGTTGTTGTCATGCTGGAAGACCCAGCCACGACCTATCTTCAGTGCTCTTACTGAGGAAAGGAGGTTGTTGGCCAAGATCTCGTGATAGATGGCCCTATCTATCCTCCCTTCAATACGGTACAGTCATCCTGTCCTCTTTGCAGAAAAGCATCCCCAAAGAATGACGTTTCCACCTCCATGCTTCACGGTTGGGATGGTGTTCTTGGAGTTGTACTCATCCTTCTTCTTCCTCTAAACACTGCGAGTGGAGTTTAGACCAAAAAGCGTATTTTTTGTCTCATTAGACCACATGACCTCCCATTCCTCCTCTGTATCATCCAGATGGTCATTGGCAAACTTCAGACAGGCCTGGACATGCGCTGGCTTTAGCATGGGGACCTTGTGTGCTCTGCAGGATTTTAATCCATGACGGCGTAGTGTGTTACTAATGGTTTTCTTTGAGACTTCAGGTCATTGACCAGGTCCTGCCGTGTAGTTCTGGGCTGATCCCTCACCTTCCTCATGATCATTGATGCCTCATGAGGTGAGATCTTGCATGGAGCCCCAGACCAAGAGAGATTGACCGTCATCTTGAACTTCTTCCGTTTTCTTATAATTGCACCAACAGTTGTTGCCTTCTCACCAAGCTGCTTGCCTATTGTCCTGTAGCCCAGAAAAGCAGAACTTAATATTTGGCATAGAAACCTTTGTTTGCAATAAAAATATATATTTTTTATTAAAACACTTCTCAAATAAATGGCCTTTGTTTTACTTTCCGGTGTGTAAGACTTTTGCGCAGTACTGTAATTTTACAGATTCATTGCCTTTTTATAAAATTCATTGCCTTTACCAATGTATGTAACGTCATTCCTTTTTTAGCATGACCTCCTATAGTTATGTCATTGTTTCACCCTTTTACCAATTGCCTTACAATATATCGTTAACTCTCTTTGTCACATTTGTTGTTGTATTTTTTTGTGTTTGAATTTGCTCCATGTTTTCTTCTGCATTCTTATCTTGACTTTTTCTGGATTGTTCTTTTGGTAAGTGTGTACTATTTAGAGTTATATTTTGCTTTTT
The DNA here is from genome assembly GCA_016801105.1 of Esox niger. Classification (NCBI taxonomy): domain Eukaryota; kingdom Metazoa; phylum Chordata; class Actinopteri; order Esociformes; family Esocidae; genus Esox; species Esox niger. The sequence goes on from JACXGJ010001816.1 coordinate 17,877, forward strand.
TTCCTTTTGCTTTTTTGGTAGTGGAACAGTTTTGTGGTTATGCAGCCAATTTGTTATCCTGTGTTTCGTGACTGTGCACTACTCATCTAGGTGAAGGGGACAAGCAGTTTCATTTAGTTAAATAAAAAAATCCTTAGCTCTTGAATTTCTTTCTATCGCTTCATCCAGCATGGGGAGGTTGCTAGGTTATCTGATCATTAAACCCTTTCATTTAACTCCTCTTTCTCTTTATCGTTAGTGATTATACTTCCATGTACAGTCAAATAAAGGACTTATTCAGAGGGGACAATTGCTGAAGCAATTTTTTCCCAAGATTGCTTTTAGAAAATGTCTTAAAGAGAAACGATGAACACCTTTACGCTATTCAACTTACCTGGCAATCCCAAAACTATACCCTTAACCAGTGTTTCTCAACCCTGGTCCTGGGCACCCCCCTGCCGTGCATGTTTTTGATCTCTTCCTGCTCGGGTTTCTTGGTTCAAATGATCAGCTCATTATCAAGTCCTTCGTGAGCTACATCGGGTATGTTAGGGCAGGGAGAGATTCAAAGCATCTATGGCAGGGGGCATCCAGGAGCAGGGTTGAGAAACACTGCCCTAGACCCTTATTCTACATCTTGTCTGATGTGTCCCTTGAGACTTTTGAATGATTTTTATAATATTTTGCATTTAAATGTTGTAGTAACAATTGATTTGCTAATACCCAATGCTTTTTAACTTTTTAGAATGTGACTGCTAGAGTGTAGAACAGTTTTTTTACTGTCGGTTTGATTTATTTCATATTTGACTATGCTCTGGTATATAAAATATATGTCGGTACTGGAATTATACACACCTCAACTCCAAAAAAACATCCTTTAGAAAATACTGGATGGATACTCCATATCCATAGGCAGGTTCACCACAGTCCTACTAAGGAAATGCTTGTCATAGACAATGATTTAAAGGTTTATATGCAATTAAGGGTCAGTGTTGGGAACTTTTTTGTTCACTCATTTTCTAAATAATAATGCTATAAATGTCAACTGGTATATGATAAAAATGACAGTAAAAGCAGGTGAAAGAAGTGAATCAAACAGATAAGTATCACTCCCTTGTTATAGTCCTTGTGAGACTTAACACATTGTTTCTTCTACATTTACAGCAACAGCTTACACAACTTCAAAAAGAAAAGTCTGAAATACTAAAGAATCTAGCTTTATATTACTTCACATTTGTGGATGTCATGGAATTTAAGGTAATTGGAATTCCTTCCTATCTGTATTAAAAACAAAAAAAGGTTTTTCTTTAAAGTGTGCAATGCAATAATAAGCATTATGTAATATGCTTAATATATGGGTTGATTTGGGTTGATTATTTCATCAGAGTAATAATTTCAGAATTTGAGAATAATGATGTTCCTGCATAATCTTATACAGCGGTTCTCAAAAGCATTCAGCCCTCTTGGACCTTTCCTCATTTTATTGTTACAACATGAAATCAAAATCAATACCAAATATTGACAAACTGGTGTGAATACTTAAGCAATCAATAATTTAGTATATATTTGTATATAATTTAGAACAAATTGTATATTTTATTTTTCACTTTGGCATTATGGACTTTTGTATTTATAAGTGGCAAAAACGCAACAGAAATATGGGGAAATTATGTATTATTTTTAGAGCCACCGTACAATGTAGGTACTTTACACATCTAATTGAGTTTATTTGTGCTTTATCATTCTTCTAGGACCATGTTTCTGAATTGCTGAACACTATTGATGCCTGCCAGGTTTTCTTTGATATTGTAGGTTTTTATTGTCCTTTTATTTTTTGTATGACATTAAAATGCTTCTTTCACAATCTTATCAGAAATAACTATAATTGTTATAACTGAATGTTTCATCTATCATAGTCAATTCAAGTTTTTCTCTCTTCATAGACAATTAACTTTGATCTCACCAAGAACTACCTTGACTTAGTTGTCACCTACACTACACTTATGATGCTACTGTCCCGGATTGAGGAGAGGAAAGCAATCATAGGACTTTACAACTACGCCCATGAAATGACACATGGTGCCAGGTACAGTTAGAGTTCTGAGTAGAACTACCCTCTGTGTAGCTAACTTTTGTCCCATGTATCTCTTTTTTGGTATAGCATGGATCTTGCAGCACCTGTAATCTTTGATTTCTTTGGGGGCCAGTATGAGTGAAATAAAAAAGTGTTTACAGTTTCTTTTATTTCCTTTTTGACCAGTGACAGAGAATACCCAAGGCTGGGCCAAATGATTGTGGACTATGAGAATCCTCTAAAAAAGATGATGGAAGAGTTTGTCCCGCATGGGAAGGTGAGACACCACACACCAGTGAATACATTCCTCAGTAGTAATGTATTACAAAGGAAAAATGTATTGCACTAGTACATACACATCACAATGTAATAAATAAGTGATGTGGTGTTTGCAGATATGAATTCATTGTTTTTGTTTGGTATAATGTAAACATGCACATATACCGGTATACCTACTTTACCAGGTAGTAATACAAAATATGAATAATATTACCCCTTTTCTCGACAATATCCTGTACAGTACCAGATGTAGTCTACATAGTTTACCCATGTTCTTTACTAGTTCTAATTTAAGATTCATCCTTGGATTTTTGGCCATTGGTTGAAAAAGTACATCTGTCAAGCCAGAACCAGTCCCCAGATTTGTGTGGGTAGAGATATGTGCCCCATGTCATCAAAACATTTACTTTAAAACTAATAATATGGCTACCTGCGATATGATTTAAAATATCATTAGGATTATGTACATCTTAAAGCATATTCCACATCCAGCACATAATGGAAGGTTTAAAACAACACTTTTTATTTCCTGCAAAAAAGTCAATACCTGGAAAACATCTGTACCTGCATCCAAAAATATTTTAAATGAATCTCCTTGTCCTGTTTTTGCTTGCGGCGCAGTCACTTTCAGATGCACTGATCTCGCTGCAAATGGTCTACCCAAGGAGGAACTTGTCTGCAGACCAGTGGAGGAACGCCCAACTTCTGAGCCTGATTAGTGCACCCAGCACCATGCTCAATCCAGCCCAGTCAGACACAGTCAGTGCCCATTGAATAGACACCCCCTAACCCTGTTATTTAATCCACATGTATATAATTCGCTCATATTGCCTATCCAGCAATATTTTATGCCAACATGTCTTTTAAAAGCTGGTCTCGTGTTATTAAGACAAACAGTTTTTTTGTCCAGATTATTAACAAGCCAAAATTCAAACGAAATACAAATATTCTAGTTTTCAAGATTTGTAGTGTTGTATGTAGTGTAGTATATTTTATTGAGCTGTGTTTTCACTTCTGTTTTGATCTCAGGAATAGTAGCCACTGCCTCAGCAAATGCCAATTGGGATCTTCCAGAAATACCACGTGTGAATTGATTTGAACTGAATTTACCCTGTCTGACAATCTCATTTTCTCCTTTGCAGATGCCATGTGAATACCTCTCCTTAGACTGCATGGAGAAATGGATTGTGTGTAAGTTGATTGAACAAATGATTGAATTACCTCATTGGTCAGAGGGAATTAATTTTAGGTTTTGGTTTTAAACTAGAACATATCAATTATCCTATGGTTAATATCTTCCCACTTGGTAATTGAAATTGATTTGTTAATATTAATTAATTATGCAATGTTTGTGTCCTTATACAACACTACCTTGGTTGAAAAGTAGAATTTGAGGTATACGACAGTTCCACCTTGTTTACGGTTTGTACTTGTACACCAATTGGCTTCCCTCTACACAAACAGGAAATAAGGCATTGTCCAGTGGATACAAAGAAGGAGAAATCAATGCTTTTCAATTCAATATTTTTGATTTAAGGAGCCTTTTGCAATTATTACAGTACTACTGTATTAACTTCCTGTCCCTCCCCAGTTGGTTTCATGCTGTGCCACGCGGTCCTGAGTACTGACGCAGCAGCATTGAGCTTGTGGAAGCTGGCTCTCCAGAGCAGCACCTGCCTCTGTCTATTTAGGGATGAGGTCTTTCACATCCACAAGGCCTGTGAGGACCTGTTTGTCAACATCCGCGGGTAAGTTGCTTGCCAACACACCACCCTCAGAGTTAAAATACAACAATAAACCATATCATTTTCTCATAATACACCATTTTTACCTGCTCCCTGTTGTTGCGTTTACACAGCCAGAATGATTCATATCTTTTAATACATTTTGACCAATCTGATCAGCCCCTAACAATTTCACAATTTGAAAATATCTGATGTGACTGGTCAAAATCATCAGAATTCAGCTGACTGTGCAGGCAAAGCTTCTGAGGAGCTGCGTAAGGACTCATGAAATATGTTGTAATTGTTTTGTTTTTTCTAGGTCTGAGTAAATACAAAAGTTAATGTTTTGTGTTTTGTTTTTTTGTTCGTGCTGAATTTGAAGTATCAGTCCAAAGTCATCTGTACCAAGGTTATTATACTATTTTATTTTTTCATTTAAGCTTAAGTTTAAAAGTAAAATTTGCTAATTTTTGCACATGACATTTTCACACTATGTTCCCGCCTTTGTTAGCTCCCCATAAAGTTATTTTATATTAAATGATGTTTTGTCACAGAGAAAGCATATTAACTGATGTTGTAATCAGTTTAAGAGATGTACTGCTGAAAGAAAACAAATGTGTGGTAGTAATTGATGACACCAGAGCTGTCATTCAGAATGGCGGTTGTTTGGGGTGGGGTGGTGTAATAGGAGATGGTTTGGAGTGTTTTGATCATACGATTCAGCATAATGTGGCAAACAAAAGTTCTCTGTAACAAACCAGTCCAGTACGAGTCAAAAGTTGGACACTTAGTCATTCAGGTGAATGTGTGTGTCCAAAAAATTGACATATATTGCATATAAAAACAGTTTTGGTGGATAAAGTGAAAATAAGGTCATGTGTAAAAATTGCAGAAATTTAACTTAAGTTTCATTTTTTTTTAGTCCTGTTTGTTTGTTTTAATATACTTTATAGGGAGAAAAAACCTATAACAAGTCATTTTACACTAGGTTGTATTTTTGTTTTAACTATGAATATTTAACACACGTATAACATTGCTTTGTGACAAAATATGACATTCGTAAAACACTGATCCCCCCCAACATTTTTTAATTTAGCTTTACTATATGTGTGTTCAATTTCAAATGAAGTGTCAAGTCACTTCTGTTTAAATCCATAGTATTGGATATATATACTGCTAGCTGCCTTTAAAAGTTGGGTTTCAAGGGCAGTTTGTTTTTAAATATTTTTTTATCATAGCTATGTAAATAACATACACTGCTCAAAAACATTAAGGCAACACCAGAGTATACACTAGACTTTTTTTGACAGCCAATATGTCTGTCCATTAACATTTTGGAATTATGGCCATATAGAACAGCTACTGGAAATATGTTTTACAGTTTGGTCCTGAAGTTATTGGACACTGACACAAGTTTTGTTATTTTGGCTGTTCACCAAAATGTATTAAAGTTATAATTAAATAATGAATGTGGGCTTAATGGGCAGTCTCTCAGCTTTAAGTATCTGTTATTCACATCCCAATTGGAGGAAGGGTTTAAGAATTACAGCTCATTAATATGTAGACCCCTTTTTTTCAAGGGACCAAAAGTAATAGGACAATTGACTCAAAAGCTGCTTAATGGACAGGTGTGGGCTATTCCTTCATTATTTCTTCATCACTTAAGCAGGTAACAGGTCAGTGATCCAAAATATACTATGAAAGCAGCCCAGGAGTTTTTTAAGGCCAAGAAGTGGAATATTCTATCACCTGAGTTAATTAATGCCTGCAAAGGATACTTGACAAAGTATTAAAAATGAATATTTTATTTATGATTGTGTTAATTTTTCCAATCTTATTTGAGCCCTTGAAATAAGGGGACTGTGCCTGACAGTTGTTGTAGTTCCTAAACGTTTCATACGATCATTTTGTTTAACCCTTTGAATTAAAACTGAAAGTCAGCCCTTCAATTGCATCTCGGTTGTTTAATTTCAAATTCGTTGTAGTGGTGTAGAGGCCAAACTGCAAGTAGCCATATAATTGCCAGCATTTAAACAGCAATGAGAAACAAACTCTATGATCCAACAAATGTTTTTCATTTAAATTAGTCAGCAGAATGAATTTCACAATCTTTGCAAACAATGCATATGGGCTACAACTAGTGCTGTCGCAGTTATTAATTGCCTGATCAAAATAATTTGCACAATATTTTCATTCCAAAATCATGCCAATGTTCTTCTCAACTTCTCAACAAATAGCATACGTTGCGAATTTTCAGTTATCATAGGATGTCAGATAATTTTCCGAAACTATCTTGCTTCTAAATTTCATTATGTTTAAATCAATATTAGAATTGTTATGCAATGCACCGTAATGTAGCCTAATTTCGCAACATTAGCCTATTGTTTAATAGACAAATGCCTTTCTGTGTTATTTTTTTGCATTTGATGGACCAAAAAAAAGGACACTTATACATATTGTAGAATCTTTTCATTTCCACCCATATTTCCTAATTAGGTAATGCACATTATAATTTATGGGTATAAATATGTTGACCCTTTGCATATTTGCTTAACATATTTTTGCATAAAAGTTGAAACACGTTTTGCAAAGAAGGCTTCTTCAAATAACTAGACAATTTTAAATAACTACACTTTTCTGTGGTCTGGCTAGCCTCTTGCGCCATTGCTTGTTTTTTTTCCAGTCCAGCCTGGGGATATCTGCATTGCCTTTGACATTTCGTAGTCGTATGCTGGAGCCTCTGCACCAGGCAAAATGTGCAACTAGAGAAGAATCAGTCAGGAAGGATAAGGAGAGAGCAATTATCTGTTCACTACCTGTAAAACCATTCCCCTTTTCGGGAGATGTCTAGCTGTTGCTCTCCAGTGCACATGTTGTCACTTTCATTTGCACCAAAACAGGTGACAATGATTCACAATCGCATATGCTTCCTAATCTGGACAGATTGATATCCCTGATGTCTAATTGACTTGTTATACTGTGATGATTGTGTGTTCCCTTAATTTTCTTTGAGCGGTGTTAATAAGAATTATGTCCTTTAACTTTACTTCTAGAGACAGGTAGAATGAGGGAGACATAACTATTTGTTGTTAAACCCTAATTGAATTCAACAAATTAATTAAAACTGGATTTTGTTTTGGCCAACCAGATTTAAAGTGAATATCTTTTTTAATTGAAAAGATTTGTATTAACAAATCAATCAGGTGGATTGTCTTTGGTTGCTTTGGTTTTTTTATCCTTAGGTTTTACTTTTATACCGATATTGCCATAATGGCTTATTATTGCAATCATTCCCCAATGACAGCTGAATGGATATTTTAACAGAGTGAAAATATCATGGTAAATGTGTACAGAATTTCAGCATTTTTACAAAATCCAATATTTTCCAGCTACAATAAACGCCTAAATGACATCAAAGAATGCAAGGAACAGGCACTATCTCATGCGTGAGTATTTCCTAGTATTTTTACTCTGTTTTCTTTTTACTGCCTTGCTTTAGACTTGTGAATGTATTGTTCATTTTGCATTCATTATAGTGGATCCATGCACAGAGAAAGGCGCAAGTTTCTTAGGTCTGCTCTGAAAGAGTTGGCCACAGTTCTTGCCGACCAACCTGGACTACTTGGCCCAAAGGTATAATGTACCCTGAAACACATCCTTTTACCTTTTAATCTGTGATGAATTTGAATTCAGACCCCTTTACTTTCTCCACATTTGTATTAAAGACTTTTTATTGACTACATTCCTTTCACAATTAGTCTACACAAAATACCCCTTAACGACACTGTGATAACATGCTTTTTTAATCTTTGGGAATAAAAAGTGTACTGATGGAAATATTTCATATTATACAAGTATTCAAACCCTTTATTCTGTACTCTATCGACATGACTTTGGCAGCAATCACAGATTCAAGTCTTCTTGGGTATTTCTCTAGCTTTCCACACATGGTTTTGGACAGTTTTTCTTGATCTTTGTTCCAGACCCTTAGCCAGCTATGAAGAGTCTTGGTGGTTCCACAATTCTTCCATTTCACAATAATGGAGGCCACTATGATCCTCGGAATTTTATGCTTTTGCAATTTTAATATAACATTCCCCAGATTTTTCTCCCCATAATTCTTGGAGGTCTACAGAGAAATCTACAGAGACTTCATTGCTTTCTTTCTGCTCTGATGTGGACTATGAGGTGTGGGAACTTATATAGACAGTTGTGTGCCAAAACAAAGTCATCTCTAAACCATATAATTTGCTACAGATTGACTTCAATCAAGTTATAGATACATCACAATACACCTCAATGGTCATTTAAGGGATACGGGATGCATCTAATCTCAATTTGGTGTGTCATGCCGAAGGGTCTGAATACAAATGTACATGAGCTATTTCCATTGTTCATTTTCAACAAATGTATACATTTGATATGATCCATAAACAACCCACTATAGTCTATATTCAGCAACACTCTGAGGCCATCTCGAGGGTGATACAAGTTCAGAAATGCTTTTTTTATTAACTCCCACTGTCCTAAAACAGTTTTAATTCACAAGTTTCCTCCTCTAGTCATTTATTTTGTTTGGATTGTACATTGGTTCCAGTTCTCTTTTTTGCATCTGAAGGCATAGATTGTTTTCCCACAGGCTCTTTTTGTCTTCATGGCTCTCTCTTTTGCCCGGGATGAGATCATCTGGCTCCTCCGACATGCAGACAACATCCAGAAAAAAAGCACAGATGACTTTATTGATAAGTAAGCGGTGTTCTTGATGGTGCAAAATTCACATCTGGGATGGAACCACTTATTATGAAATAATACAGCGTAGGAAAAAAGTATTAAATCCCCTGCCGATATTCCTTTTCAGTTTGCCCACTGAAAAATAAAGGATCAGTCCATAATTTTCATTGTCGGTTGATTTGAACAGTGAGAGACAGAATAACAACCAAAAAAATCCAGAACAATGCATGTCAAAAATGTTATACATTTATTTGCATTTTAATGAGGGGAAAAAGTTTTTGACCCCTCTGCAAAACATGATTTAGAACTTGGTGGCCAAATCCTTGTTGGCGATCACAGAGGTCAGACGTTTCTTGTAGTTGGCCACCTGGTTTGAATACACCATTGAGTTCTGCTTTTCTCATAATGCTTTTCAGGCACATTGCAGAGCTAATTTTCTACATGGAGGAGCTCAGGGCACACGTCAGGAAATATGGTCCCGTAATGCAAAGGTACTATGTGCAGTACCTCTCCGGCTTTGATGCAGTGGTTCTCAATGAGCTTGTACAGGTGAATCCCCCCACCCCTCTAAACAAACACACATTAACGTGTGCATGTCGATATGCCCACATGCATGCTTGTATCTAGCATTAAACAGAGACATTTTAGGATAGTGACTACAAATATAATCTTTCAGAACCTCTCAGTTTGCCCTGAGGATGAGTCCATCATCATGTCCTCCTTTGTGAACACCATGACCTCCCTCAGCGTGAAGCAAGGTATTCAACTGTTTGCCTTGTTTTCTTTCCTAAGTTTCTCATACCTGCAAACATGTCACATTTTGGAGATGTTTTCCACGTTCATCACTTAATAGGCAGCCCATGTCAATCATGTAGATCTGAAGAGAATATACAGATGGATTGGAGGAGAGGAAGGGAGGGTTGAGCACAGAATGCGTCCGTGAACATATACTGGAATATCTCAGATTTCAGAGTGTGATGCTAGATTCGTATCAGATTCGGTATGACATTATGTTCCTTGTGATCAACCATCCATCCACCCAAACGCCAGTGGCATAACTTTCACTGTCTTTCACTGTCGGTTTGTATTCCTATTGTGTCAGGATATGAAGTACATTATTTATCTGTCTTGCAGTGGAGGATGGAGACGTGTTTGATTTCCGGGGCATGAGGCTGGATTGGTTTCGTCTGCAGGTAAGCTACCGACAACCTAGAGCTGTTAATGGGAGCCATATCAAAAACACGAGCATAGTTTATATCTTTAACTGTTTCTAATGCTAATTTCAATTTGACAAGCAGTGCCATTGTATTGGAAGACTACATTTGCCCAAAAAGAAATAATCACAAACGTTCAACTGTACAAATATTTCACAAGGACATTGAAGATTTTTCAACATTCCCCAAACTCTGGGCATTTATTCTATTAAATATTCAGCAGTTGTCAGAATAACTGCAAATATATTGTGTTTACGTTTTTGAAACGTAAACATGTTTAATATACATTAGACAGGCAGATCACACTGAACCAATCACGGTAAGCAAGCAAATGCTGTTGTAGCCTTGCCTTGTTAACCACTGTATCCATATCTAAAGAGCATGATTTGGTTACCACAGGTCTCGATAGTTTATTCCCAGTCCAACTTTTTCAATCAGCGAGCCTGAATTAAAGACAGTATATATTATGAAGTAAAGATGGCTAAATACAAATGTCAATATCTTCTTAACCAAGCTAACAGAAGCAGTATGTTAATTCCCTTTATAGTTAATTACTCTTTGTTTAGTAGCAAGCCAATCACAAAAGAATATATTCACATACTTATTTGCTGTCTTCGTCCTGATTGTAACTGTTGTGGTACACATGTAATCATCATTTGCGTGCTAGTTCCCAAGTTTATTTTCAGTGTACACACAATAAAACACAATGTGTTGTGAATTAGTTTGCACGCTAATTCTGACCGAGCATTCATAAAGATGATAATATAAATGGATTGAGAAAGACAAAAACACAAGAAACAGAAGGTAACTTGGAACGGCCAAGGGCCTCACAATAAATGTTATTATGAAATGTCATTGCCAATATAACTTAAATAATTATTTTTCAAATTTATAGTTAAGTCCAAAAGTACAGAAGTAGTTATGTTATTCATTTGAGTTTCCAGCACAACGTCAACGTCACTTGTTTATGTCATTTCCAGCCAGAAGAAAACCATTGGTCAAATACAGTGGGGAGAACAAGTACTTGATACACTGCTGATTTTGAGGGTTTACCTACTTTTATTGCATGACAAAAGTATTTGATCACCTACCAACCTGTAAGAATTCTGGCTCTCACAGATCTGTTTGTTTTTTCAAGAAGCCCTCCTGTTCTCCAGTTCAAACAGTTCCAGTATTAACTGCAACTGTTTGAACTTGTTACCTGTATAAAAGACACCTGTCCACACACTCAATCAAACAGACTCCAACCTCTCCACAATGGCCAAGACCAGAGAGCTGTGTAAGGACATCCAGGATAAAATTATAGACATGCACAAGGTTGGGATGGGCTACAGGACAATAGGCAAGCAGCTTGGTGAGAAGGCAGCAAATGTTGGCGCAATTATTAGAAAGGTTCAAAACGACGGTCAATCTCCCTCGGTCTGGGGCTGCATGCAGTGTGTGCAAACCTGGTCAAGAACTACAAGAAACCTATGATCTCTGTAATTGCAAACAATGGTTTCGGTACCAAATATTAAGTTGTGCTTTTCTGATTTATCAAATACTCATGTCATGCAATAAATTGCAAATTCATTATTTAAAAATCATACAATGTGATTTTCTTGATTTTTGTTTTCGATTCCGTCTCTCACAGTTGAAGTGTACCTATGATAAAAATACAGACCTCTACATGCTTTGTAAGTAGGAAGAGTCTGTCCGCTGCAGCTCAAAATGTTGCATTGGTTTGAATTATTTTGGGCTTCATTTTATATACAGTGCCTACTGAATATATGCAGACCCCTTCACTTTCTCCACATTTCTGTATTTATATAATTTATAATTGATTAAATATATTGTTATTGCCGTCAGGCTAATTACTAATGTCAAAGCAAACACATTTTTTAGGACTGTGTGCCAGTCTTTTGATAATAAAAATCCCATATATGTACAGAAGTATTCAAACCCTTTGCCATGGCTCTCCAACTGCAGATGCATCCTGTGTCCTTTGATTATTCTTGAGTTTGGAAAGGGACACCGTTTTATAAGCTCCCACACTAAATCGTGTATGTCAGAGCATTAAACAAAATAATTGCACATCAAGCTCCATTCCATTGTGAAATAGTAGTTTGGAACCACCAAGACTTCCCAGAGTTGAAGATAACTAAGTTACCTGGCAAAAAGGGCTTAGGTTAGGGAGTTGATTAGAAATACAGTGGCCACTCTAACAAAGCTACTCTGCTTCACTCCATCAATTAGGTCTTTATGGTAGAGTAGCTAGGATGGTAATGGGAGCTTCTTATTATGAGGGTGCTTCTCAGCAGCAGGGGCTAGTAGACTGGTCTGGATTGAGGGAGTGATGAATGGAGCAAAATACTCAAAGGTCCTTGAATAAAGTATCATCCAGTGTGCACAGGACCACAAGACTGGGGTGAAGATGCACCTTCCAGCATGACAATGAGTTAGCACACAGCCAAAACAATGCTGGAGTGGATTCCGGACAATTCTGTGAATGTTCTTGAGAAGCACCTCCAAAGGCAGGACTTAAACAATTGATCTGTGGGGTGACCTGAAGATCACAGTTCACCAACACTCCCCATGCAATCTGACAGAGCTTGAGAAGTTCTACCAGGAAAAATGGGAAAACAGCCCAATTTCTGGTGTGCAAAGCTAGTATAGGCATACCTGAAAAGATCAGAAGCTATGTTCTGAAGATGCTTACACAAAGTAATGGACACATTGTCTTGAGTAAAGTAGGTATTTACATGATATGTTTCTTTTCAATACTTTGGCACAAATGTATAAAATCCTTTTTGCTTCATTGATAGCAGAAATATAGAATTCATAAATTTTTAGTTCAGCTTGTAACCCAACAAAATTGGTGTAAGTGAAGTGGTCTGAATACTTCCTGTATTTTGAAACTTAATTATGCGATATCAGGTTCCATACGTTGCCTGCTTGCTTACTACAGAGAGGAGAGGACATGAAAAAGTCGTTTTAATCCAAATCTAAATAAGTGCTACGTTTGCATACGTCTTTGCCTAAATGACAGACAACAGCCTATCAGTTGTAAAAAACAGACATTTTGGTACCGGTGCAGCTGACTAATCTTACCAAAAATAATGAATAAAATGTGTCACACATATTTAGTGGTTATTTAAGGAAAGGTAAAACCTGTTGATGTTTAAAATCTGAAATGGGGTTATTGGTTGTGATTGTAGTCAAAGGTACTTTAGTTATGTGATTACATGTTATCTGTCTCTGTCCAGGCCTACACCAGTGTGTCCAAAGCCTCTCTGGGTATTGCTGATCACAGAGAGTTGGGCAAGATGATGAACACCATCATATTCCACACCAAGATGGTGGACTCCTTGGTAGAGATGCTTGTGGAGACCTCAGACCTCTCCATATTTTGGTATAAAAATAAACTAACAGTCTGAATATAGCAGTTTGTAAGCTTATGTAATGAGTACATACTATTAAAAGGGTGAACATATTATAAAAGTGTAATAGTGTTAACAGTATATATTTTACTATTAAAAAATAAGGTAATTGGGGTGTTCTGAATTGTATATGCTTGTCCAAAGTCATGTAACTATCTGCTGACTGGTTAATCATGCTTCTCATTGAAACTGACATGATTGCTGTAGTTTTTGATTTTAGGTTTCATACTTTTTTGTTTGCCCTTCTTTTTTTGCAATGATAGCTTTTACAGCCGAGCGTTTGAGAAGATGTTTCAGCAGTGTTTGGAGCTGCCCTCACAGTCACGTCACTCCATCTCCTTCCCCCTTTTGTGCACACACTTCATGAGCTGCACCCATGAGCTCTGTCCTGAAGAGGTAAGGCCCTGCAACCAACATGATTAAAAATTACAAACATTATGATGCAACTCTCACATCCTTATCTGCAATTCATATTCTAATGCTGGAAAATGCCCCCCAAAAAAATCTTAAGCTCAAGTTTTTCAGAACTTCCAGGAGGTTAAATTATTCCCTCCCAGTTAATTCCCTCCTGATTCCAGAGCTTCTCGAAAGGGATGTTGAAAATATCCAGATAATTTTTTATAAGTTCCCTGTGTTGCTACCACATGATTTTCTTTTTATCTCTTTGCATTTACAAGAGGTATATCTAATAAAGTGTTATTGCTCAGTTTACTAAACTCAAGTTAACATTAGTGCAACCTTATGCCTCCCATTGCTGCAGCCAGAGTTGGAAATGAAATCGCACAGAGAATTTCTAACTAGTTTTAAGACAGCCCTGTTTCAAATCCCTGCCACACACTGCTCCTGAGTGGTTAACTACCTGTCCCTTCCCTGTGTTCTCCCAGCGGCATCACATTGGCGACCGCAGTTTATCACTTTGCAACATGTTCCTGGACGAGATGGCCAAGCAGGCGCGCAACCTCATCACTGACATCTGCACAGAGCAATGCACGCTTAGTGACCAGGTGAGAGCTCAAAGACATGGAGACTAGGGTATATTATAATCCTTTTGTAACTTTATCAGCCACTGTTTATCCTATAGTTACCTCAGTATAGTGAATGTTATCCACAGTGCTGATTCTTGTATAAGTTCTGTCTTTAAAATTTAAATGTATCCCCAGGTGCTGTCTTAATGTGCTATATAAATGAGCTTTATTGACTATCTGTTTTATTAAATCAGTATTCTAACTTCTTATAGTACAAAATAATATTTTCTCTTTTTATGTTTGCAGCTGTTACCTAAGCACTGTGCCAAAACCATTAGTCAGGCAGTGAACAAGAAGTCCAAAAAGCAGACGGGGAAGAAAGGCGAGCCTGAGCGAGAGAAACCGGGTGTTGAGAGCATGAGGAAAAACAGGCTCTTGGTGACCAAGTGAGTTGTTTGTGCGTGCTTACAGGGGCTGGTCATATAATTAGACTATCATCAAAACGTTGATTTATTTCAGTAATTCCATTCAAAAAGTGAAACTTGCATAATGTATACAGTCATTCCACACAGACTGATATATTTCAAGTGTTCATTCCCTATAATTTTGATGATTATAACTGACAACTGATGAAAACCCCAAAATCAGTATCTCAGAAAAAGTTTATATTACTTAAGACCAATACAAAAAGGATTTTAGAAATGTTGACCACCTGAAAAGTATGAACATGAAAAGTATGAGCATGTACAGCACTCAATACTTAGTTGGGGCCCCTTTTGCCTGAATTACTGCAGCAATGCGGCGTGGCATGGAGTCGATCAGTCTGTGGCACTGCTCAGGTGTTATGAGAGCCCAGGTTGCTCTGATAGTTGCCTTCAGCTCTTCTGCATTGTTTGGTCTGGCGTATCGCATCTTCCTCTTCACAATACCCCATAGATTTTCTATAGGGTTAAGGTCAGGCGAGTTTGCTGGCCAATTAAGAACAGGGATTCCATGGTCCTTAAACCAGGTACTGCTAGCTTTGCCACTGTGTGCAGGTGCCAAGTCCTGTTGGAAAATGAAATCTGCATCTCCATAAAGTTGGTCAGCAGCAGGAAGCATGAAGTGCTCTAAAACTTCCTGGTAGGCGGCTGCATTGACCTTGGACCTCAGAAATCACAGTGGACCAACACCAGCAGATGACATGTGGAAACTTTACACTGGACTTCAACAATGTGGATTCTGTGCCTCTCCTCTCGTCCTCCAGACTCTGGGACCTTGATTTCCAAAAGAAATGCAAAATTTACTTTAACCAGAGAACATAACTTTGGACCACTCAGCAGCAGTCCAGTCCTTTTTGTCTTTAGCCCAGGCACGACACTTCTGACGCTATGTCTTCAAGAGTGGCAAGACACAAGGAATGCGACAACTGAAACCCATGTCTTGCATATGTCTGTGTGTGGTGGTTCTTGAAGCACTCCAGCTGCAGTCCACTCTTTGTAAATCTCCCCCGCATTTTTGGATGGGTTTTGTTTCACAATCCTCTCCAGGGTGCAGTTATCCCTATTGTTTGTACACTTTTTTCTATCTTTTCCTTCCCTTCGCCTCTCTTAATGTGCTTGGAGACAGAGCTCTATGAACAGCCGGCCTCTTTAACAATGACCTTTTGTGTCTTGCCCTCCTTGTGCAAGGTGTCAATGGTCATCTTTTGGACAGCTGTCAAGTCAGCAATCATCCCCATGATTGTGTAGCCTACAGAACTAGGCTGAGAGACCATTTGAAGGCCTTTGCCGCTGTTTTGAGTTAATTAGCTGATTAGAGTGTGGAACCAGGTGTCTTCAATATTGAACCTTTTCAGAATATTCTAATTTTCTGAGATTCTGATTTTCATTAGTTGTCAGTTATCAAAATAAAAGGAATGAACACTTGAAATATATCAGTCTGTGTGGAATGACTGTATACATAATACAAGTATCACTTTTTCAATGGAATTACTGAAATAAATCAAGTTTTTAATGATATTCTAATTATGTGACCAGCACCTGTATGTGTTTGACAGTGTGGCGGCCGACAGCCTAGTGTTTAGAGCTTTCAGCCAGGAACAAAGGTTTATGTTTCGTTTACCAGAAACAGGTAAAAACTAGTTTTGTTCCAGAGATCGGCACTTAAACCTAATTGCTCTGTGTGCATGTCTGTGTTTGTCAGTAACAACTGATGTTAATGTTTGTATCTTATTGTTGTCTTCCAGCCTAGACAAGCTTCACACCGCTCTGTCAGAGCTGTGCTTCTCTATCAACTATGTGCCCAACATGGTGGTGTGGGAGCACACCTTCACCCCCCGCGAGTATCTCACCTCTCACCTGGAGATCCGCTTCACCAAGTGAGTCAATCCACACACAGTCCAGTCTTTTACCATTTCAACGAAAACTCTTCTATTGAAACATATGTCCGTACCTTTAGACAGTGCATTAAAACGGGTAATCTATTTGGGATAACGACAAAGCGTATTTCAATAGAAGGGTTTTCCTTATTCTCCAGTGTTTATACATTATGTGTTATAAATTATGCCTTTAGAATTCAATTGATTTCATACAATAGGTGGTATTTGGTACATGCAAAATGAGGCTCTGATTATATCAATAATGAAATGTTTTCTATGACAAACACAAAGCAGAGACTATGCAACATGTTCGGTAAATAAATGTGACTCTACATAACAACATTTGGATGTTTCCAGTGTTAGAGATGTTTTTTAAAAGAAGTCAAATCTGATTTATGCTTTGTTTCCTTGTCCCGGTACTAGCAAGTATCTCATGATACAGGTTTTATCCCAGGCCTAATTCAATAATGTGCTTTATGATGCATTAGATGGATACAGTTGGATGGATATATCGTTCAATAGCTACGTTACCATGTATGGATGAGCGTATTGATGTCATTCCACACTGTTGTTAAATAGGATGAAATTGATAGATTGTCCAAAGGCTCATGATGCTTTCTCCTGTATCAGATCCATTGTGGGGATGACCATGTACAACCAGGCCACGCAGGAGATCGCCAAGCCCTCAGAGCTACTCACCAGCGTGCGCGCCTACATGACTGTGCTGCAGTCCATCGAAAACTATGTGCAGATTGACATTACACGGGTGTTCAACAATGTGCTGCTGCAGCAGACCCAGCACCTGGACAGCCACGGTGAGCCCACTATCACCAGCCTCTACACAAACTGGTAAGTTTGACTAATATTAAGAATACGTAACAGTCTGTATGAGTAATTGAATGTAATAGAAAAATACTGTAGAATAATGCAGATTAGTACCACAGTTTTTACCTTATGGTTACCAAACAACAAGGGAGCTAGAAATCTTGGTGTGAGTCTGCTCTTTAGCCAACAGTGGGTATAGGAGTGCTCAACATCATCTGTAACGTGTTGTCTTAGAACACTATCCCTCTTTCTTCGTTAAATTATACAACACAGATTTAAATTCTAAGTTCTAGGCTATAGACCATTTATGTTTAAAACGTTGTTTTGAGAAAGCTATGCGTGTGAACAATGAAATTGTTCAATCTGATTGAAGCAAGTGAGGGAGATTTAAAGAAAGTTAAAATGTTTCAGTGTTTTTGGAATTTTTGCGTATGTTATCACTGCAAGATCGGGTCTGCTACTCCTGTAAACTTGCGTTAAATAAAAGGATCTTCTGCGCCAATGCACTGGCACCCTGTTGAATCCTCTAAGTCTTTGTGTGTTAATGAATGTAAGCTCACTGACCTCAGCACTTCATAATTACTTCACGTTACTTAATTGGTTACACTCCCTTGTAATGCATGTCATTTTATTTTCATGGAATGTTATATTCATGAAAAACTAATAATTAGCATGCCAATAATTCTGGAGGGCACTATATTTGTGAACATAGGGTCCGTGCAATCGAACATTAAGTTTGTGACTGCTCTTTGTCTAAGGAATGAATTGTGATAGGTGCCTATGAATCCAGCGTCTTAGAGCAGGAGCTAGCCTATTTTGTAGGGTCAGCTTTCCCTTTTAGCTCACAATGAATATGACTGATATTATTTTATCCAGTAAGATTGAATCTGTTTGGGTCAATAGGTACCTCGAGACCTTGCTCCGGCAGGTCAGCAACGGCCACATTGCCTATTTCCCTGCCATGAAGGCCTTCGTCAACCTGCCCACGGAGAATGAGCTCACCTTCAATGCTGAGGAGTACTCCGATATATCTGGTGAGACAATTGGAACCTGTTATTAGACATTGGCGGTATGCAATGCTTTACAGCAGCGATGTTGAGACTCCTGTATATGAAGATAGATTAGGATGCTTTAAACGTGCAGTCAAAATCACCGTAGTACATCAGTTATTCTTGCAATTGAGTGTGGTAGTGATGTCATTGTGCACCAATCGGTACATAACATAGCATAAAATCTTTCTCGGCAGCACCACAATTACAACCAGTGGCCAAAAACTGTGGAACGCATTTATAAGCCACTGTTTGATGAAATAATAAGAAATTAAAATATGGTTATTGACAAATGCATTTTCAAATCCCAACCTGATCCATTGCAGCTGCTGGCATTCCCAGATTCTGCTTCTGTAATGTTACTAATGTTTCTTCTAATGTTTACAAATGCTGATGTGCTACACAAAGTGGCTTGTAACTAATTGAAATCCAAGGACAAAATGATGTTGGCTAACCTTCAAATAATCAGTGTGCCAGTTAAACAAGGCACTACAGTAGAGTGGCCAATATTTCAGAATCATGTACAGCAGCCTATCCAAAAGAGAAAAAATGATCTTACTAAAGGTTCCTTAGTTCAGTATGTTAGAAAATGCGCTGGGAGACATGACCCGGGGAAACAACTGTTAACTACAGGGACACATATTTGGCATAGCAGTTCAATGAGCTCCAAATGTCCATATTAAAACTCTCTGGCTGTTTATGACCGATTCAGATATTTTGTGTCAAAGTATGCGTAACAGTCTATTTCAGTAACTTTTCAATTGACCTCCAAGACATTCATCGTCTGACTAAATCCTGGACTGTATCAGGTTAAAAGGCTGGGTATCCAACACAGTTTAGTCCTTAATAGGGTTGATTATCTTATTTTTTTTCTAAGATGAAAACCGTTCATGGTGGTTTGGGTAAAACTTGAGATGGCAGTGGACATGCCTGTAATATAAGATTAACCAATTTGCTGAACAAAATTGTTTATAAAACATATTATTAGTGTTGCACAGAACAGTGCATGCTCAGCATGTCATGGAGACTGGTCTACTAGGGTATATCATTATGCATTTGTCACATAAACCACAGTCTTCTATAGGTTCTTCTATAGGTAACACTAACACTATAACAAGTGCCTTCTCTTTCTCCACATTTTCTTGTGTTATAAACATTTATAATTCATCAAAGGGATAGTTTGTCCAAAAATCCTATTTGCGGTGACAGTCCACTTACTCCCCGATGTTCCTTCGGACCCATAGTTATTTTTTTAAACAATCCATTATTCAGCTCTGTCTCAGTCAGTAATAAGCATAATTAGCATCGTACTAATTCATTAAGGGAAACTGAACGTACCCCTATTGCAAAGCTGCATTGCAAGTGGAAAACTACTCTAAAACACTCCAAACTACAGACTGGGACAGAGCTGAGTAATGGATTGTTTGAAAAAACTCCAATAAAAAAAGTAAAAAAGGAGTGTGCTCCTAATCTCAGCTTGTTACCTGTATAAATGACACCTGTCCACAGAAGCAATCAATCATTCAGATTCCAAAATCTCCACTTTGACTTTGACCAATACCTAAGAGCTGTCCAAGTATGTCAGGGACAAGACTGTAGACCTACACAAGGCTGGAATAGGATACTTGACCATTGCCAAGCAGTTTGGTGAGGTGACAACAGTTGGTGCGATTATTCACAAATGGAAGAAACACAAAATAACTGTCAATCACCCTCGTTCTGGGGCTCCAATGCGAGATCTCACCTCGTGGAGTTGCAATGATCATGGGAACGGAATCAGCCAAAAACCACATTTGAGGAACTTGCGAATGATATCAAGGTAGCTGGGATCATAGTCACCAAGAAAACAATTGGCAACACTATGAAAATCTGAAATCCTGCAGTGCCCGCTAAGTCCCCCTGCTCAAGAAACCACATGTACAGGCCTGTCTGAAGTTTGCCAATGAACATCTGAAAGATTCAGAGAACTAGGTGAAAGTGTCGTGGTCAGATGAAACCAAAATCAAGCTCTTTGGCCTCAACTCGCAGTGTTTGGAGGATATGGAATGTTGTGCATGACCCCAAGACCAGCATCCCCACCATCAAACATGGAGGTGGAAACATTTTGCTTTTTTTTTTTTTTCCCTGTTAAGGGGACAGGACACTGCATCAAAGGGACGATGGACGGGCCATGTACCATCAAATCTTGTGTGAGAACCTTCCCTCAGCCAGTGCATTGAAAATGGGTCCTGGATGGATATTCTAGCATGTCATTGACCCAGAACACACAGCCAAGGCAAGAAAGGTGTGACTCAAGAAGAAACACTTTAAAGTCCTGGAGTGGCCAGTCTCCAGTCCTTAATCACATAGAAAATGTGTGGAGGGTGCTGAAGTTTCAACTTGCCAAACATCAGCCTTGAAAGCTTAATGACTTGGAGAAGATCTGCAAAGAGAAGTGGGAAAATCCCTCCTGAGATGTGTGTGCAAACCTCGTAGCCAACTACAAGAAACGTCTGACCTCTGTGATTGGCAACAAGGGTTTTGCCACCAAGTACAAAGTCATGAACACTTATTTCCCTCTTTAAAATGCAAATCAATTAATAAAATACCTGACATGTGTTATTCTGGATTTTTCTGTTATTCCGTCTCTCACTGTTCAAAAGAACCTACCATTAAAATTATAGACTGATCATTTCTTTGTCGGTGGGCAAACGTACAAAATCAGCAGGGGATCAAATAATTT
The DNA here is from genome assembly GCA_016801105.1 of Esox niger. Classification (NCBI taxonomy): domain Eukaryota; kingdom Metazoa; phylum Chordata; class Actinopteri; order Esociformes; family Esocidae; genus Esox; species Esox niger. Next base: position 39,217 of record JACXGJ010001816.1, read on the forward strand.
TGTTCTTCACTGTATGGGCTCTCTGTATCAGACAGAAATATGAATTTTGGACCAATTATCCTTTTAAGGTATTTTTTTGGGGATATTAATCATGACACAATACCCAAAAATGACAAAAAGATAACTTGTTTTTATATGTGTGCCAATTTATTTAATAAAAAAAACGCCCTTTTTTCAATACTTCGTAGAAATCTTAGTGAATTTTTGGGTATGTCTGTACCAGTTTGAACATCTAGATTAGGGCAGTTTTTCCTCTTCATCGTAGGTGATAAACAGGGCATTGCATAGCCGTAAACAAATTACATAGTATATGACCTTTTAGACTGAGCCATCCCCACTCTGTAATGGAGTAGTCAACTGAGAAAGGCAAGAAGGAATACCACAGTTGAACAACATCTTTCCAATTAAACATGAGCAGATTACTGAATGTGGTCAGTTGTAATTTTTAACCATACATGGCTAACTCCATTTAAGTCCCAAAATCATTGGGGGTAAGTGGGAGGAGTAGACTGCAATTAACAGTGATGAATTGACCCAAAGCATTTCTTACCTACTGATCTTTCTTTCCAAAAGAAATGAGGTCACTATCAGAGCTACTGGGACCCTATGGCATGAAATTCCTCAGTGAGAGCCTCATGTGGCACATCTCCTCTCAGGTGGCAGAACTCAAGGTGAGTTTTGAGATTTTCCCTCTGTTTAATTGAAAATGTTAATTATTAGCTTAATGTCTGTCTATTGTTCTCTCTCCCTTTCTTTATAACTGTCATAGAAATTGGTGGTTGACAATGTGGAAGTTCTTACCCAAATGAGGACCAGCTTTGATAAACCAGAGCAGATGGCTGCCCTCTTTAAGAAACTTTCATGTACGTCTACTCTCTTGCCTATTTCTTACTCTTGCATCTCCAACATACGTTTACTGCAGCGGGCAACAGTGAACTCTCTGTAGTGTTCATTTAATGTACAACATTTTAGCATGAGGTTAATGCCTGGTTTGTGTCTTCTCTTATTTTTCTCCAGCTGTTGACAGCGTCCTTAAAAGGATGACTATCATTGGCGTCATTTTGTCATTCCGATCACTTGCCCAGGAAGCGCTCCGCGATGTAAGTCTAGTCCCAGCCTTTTTCCTGGCTTTTACTGCATGACTGCCCCACCCTGTGGGCTTTTGTCTCTTCAAAATTACTATTAATGTAGTTTGCGTCAACATGGTATTGAAAATGCACTCGTTTCATTACTTACATCTCCACTTTTCTAGCTCACCTCACTGTCCAATCAAATTTAAAATATGTGAAAGATGGGCCAGGTGTCAAGGCATTCTAGGGCACTCTATTAGCACCAAACTGACAACCAGTCTAGAAACAAGTCTTAATTTTGCTGCTGGCTTTATGAGTTGCTTGCAATCCCCATGGGGGATGCAATTTAACTAGCATTGCACCGTAAGATTGAATATTTGGATCTTTCTGCGCTCAGGCTAATCCCTTAGATGGCTTGGCCTCCAGCAAAGCCTGGCGATGTTGTCAGTTCAGTAAGCTTGCACTCACACTTTTTGAATCATTGCAATTCCTGGTTGGAAGAGCTGGCATGTAAGACATGAGGAGTTCTTGCCTAGATTGTCCAAGTTTAGAAGTTGATGAGCATGATGAGAATGGGCTACATAGATACAATTAGAATGAATAAATAAAAGAAATATCCTTGATTCAACATGACAACATGGCACTCAAATCCCCTTTTCTGTTCGATGTCAGGTGCTGTCCTGCCACATTCCTTTCTTGGTGAGCTCCGTCGAGGATTTCAAGGACCACATTCCCAGAGAGACAGACATGAAGGTAGGAGGCAACCAATAGAGGACCTTTCTCCCTGGGTTAGAATGGAGAATATTTTTTTAGATTGATCTTTCCAACTGATCTCTTTAGCGTATTAAGCCTATTTGACGTAGATATTCACATAACGCATGATTGTGTTAGTTAAACCATCACTAAGCCTTCCTTTATTGAATCAGACAGGCTTGTTTTGAAATATAGCAACTACTCTAGGTGGAACTGGAGTCATCTGGACATGTTTTTTGATCTGAAACTGTTTTGGGGCTGAGATTTCTTCTTCCTTTCAGGTGGCCATGAATGTGTATGAGCTGTCGTCTGCAGCAGGCTTGCCTTGTGAGATAGATCCAGCTTTAGTTGTGGCTCTCTCCTCACAGAAATCAGGTAAAAGTTAGTAAAAGGCATCTATGTATTGTTTAAGAAATAGATTACACACATTTCTGTAAAATATAGCTATGTGAATCATTAAAGTATGTCTATTTTGAATACTGCTACCATACCATTGTTTTTTAGAGCAACTGTTTGATTTTCATTAAATGCACATTATACCACTGTTTCCAGAAAATATCAGCCCAGAGGAGGAGTATAAGATTGCGTGTCTGCTCATGGTCTTCGTTGCTGTTTCCATGCCAACTCTGGCAAGCAATGTTATGTCTCAATATAGCCCTGCAATTGAAGGTATATTATTGTTATATGTCAAAAAGCTATTTGCTATTCTGTATGCATTGCAAATCAATATTGATATGTTTTATGTGTAAAATGTATTGCTGTGCACACAGAGTAGGAGAATGTGTTTTCATCAGTAATGGAAATGTTCAGTGCTGAAAACATGCATGCTCATTTTTAGAAGATGGGGAACAATCTTGAGGATTGGCAATACCAAAGTTTTAGCTATACTGGGTAGATTGTCATGTGAAGGAGGACACTTAGTATAGTTTTTTTAATAATTTGGGCATAGGGATGTAATCTTTTCTTCGAAACTATTGACAAAAGGTAACCTAATTTACAGAGAAAGTTTAATTTAATTATCACTATTTAACAAATGTAGGTTAATAGTGTGGAAACAGTAAGTACACACTAGCTTCAATAACTGGTGTTATAGCCGCCTTTGGCTAAAATAACGTCATGCCATATATTTTATTTGTTTATCAGTGTCTTAAATTGACTAAGAGGAATTAAGGCCTAGTGTTATGTACAGTAATGCATCAACTTGGATAAAATACGACAAACATTGCAATTGCAGTTGCGATTTTTGATTTTCAAACATGGGGGTAAAAATGGAGACCATTGCCTACATAATGTGCTATTACACTGAATAAAAATCAAGTAGAAGTTCAATGGAATCCATTTTGCACTTTTTACCAATTTGAAGGTGTAGCCTGTGTCAAACTTTTTGTTTAACTGCTCAATTAATGCAATGGCATTTGCAATGTTTGTGCTGTTGCCATACCTAGTTAGGCAACATTTCTCAACCCCTTGAGGTATATTTTCTCTCTTATTAAGTTTGTTTGTGGGCACCGACATTGAAGCCGAAACATTTAATAACCATACTGTTGTGTACGTGGTACAATATGTCTTGGTGCCACTCGCTAACTTGAAGCGGATGTCTTCGCTAGCAGTTGCAATGTTAACTCAAACAAACATTGAAAAACCATCAAGTATTTAAACAAAATTAGTCCAGGTATTTAAGTATTCTACAAAAATAACTACTGCACCTGCAAAAAAAACTCACGGATGTACAATGCCTGCCCATTGCCTTGCGTAAAGCACGTACCATTCACCTTTTTTGGAGATGAAAATCAAGGAAGTTGGTGATTTGGATATTGCAAATGTTAATATTGCAATTTCGATTTATTTTTCTATTAATTGTACAACCCTACTGTCATGTTTTAGAACTTTTTTGCATGCACAGCCCGCTGCAAAAAAAAGCCCAGGCTTGAGGTCTGGGCTTTGACTTGGCCATTCCATAACCCTCCATTCCTTGTTTATGTTATTGTGTTGTAGCTTTGCTTGTGTGTTTTGGATCATCATCCTGCTACAAGATCCATGTTTGGTTCTGCTTCAGTTTTTTGGCCTCACATTTTCAAGTATTCTCTGGTACAATATGGAATTCATGTTTGACATAATGATGGTAAGTTGGTCAGGCCTTGAAGCAGTAAAGCATCCCTAAAGTATAATGCCAGTGCCTCTGTGCTTTACATTTGGTATGAGGTTCTTCGTTTTTGCCATGGTCTCTGGCATTGTGGGCCAAACAATGCCACCTTTGTCCCATCTCTCCACCGCACTATTTTCCAGGTCTTTACCAAGGTTTATCTGTCACACATGTGGCTTGATATTCTTTTTATGAGGGTTTTTTCTTGTAGTCCAGGTTTGTGAAGTTTCTCCAACATTTAATTGTGGGAAGAGAGGCCTGTAAATTCTTTGATTTTACCCTGGGATTGTTGGATATTAATGTGAACATCTTTTCGGTCAGCTCTTGGGCTGTTTGGTGGAATTACCTGTCGTATGTAGATTGCCAGTGGTCTGGAATGTTCTCTATTTTTAGGTGATTAGTCGGAAAGTATAATTATTTTATTTGAAATCAATCTATCAAATTGATATATTTAAATCAGCAGCTGTCACAAAGTGCTTTTACAAAACATCCGGCCTTAAACCCCATGGAGCAAACAGCAGAAGTGTTGAACTTCAGTGGCTAAGAAAAACTCCTTAAGAAGGCTGAAATGTAGGAAGAAACCTAGAGAGGATCCAGGCTCGGAGGGGTTACCAGTCCTCTTCTGGTTGTGCCGGGTGAACATATTAAGAGTCCAAATTGTAATAATTAATCAATGCATGTGGGCTATCTATTTAAACCCAGTCCAGATCGAAGGCACAAAAAAAAACTATAACTTGGAAAATATGCTTGTAAATATGCTTGTAAACAACTTTGTATACCCTACCAGACTCACGGGGATCAATACTTTTTATTCTGAGTGTCTCGGATAGGTCTTTTGATCTTGGCATGATGTGTTACCACACACCTAGTTTCTAATTTTTATAGAAGATCGATGCTACCAAATTACTCTAATTATTTTTGTATAATCTTGATCTGTTTTTGTGAACCAGTTCTAATTTGAGCCATTTTACATTAGAGTAAAGCTAGATGTGCACTAACTTTTTCTCATAAAGAAATTGCATTTGGTCTGTTCAATTTGTTTGCACAAATGGTTTCAAAGTGAAAAAAATGTAATTGGGTTACCTTTATCAATGTTTTCTGAATTTATTTCAAACATCCATCTGTTGAAATATGTAATAAAAAAAGAATACTTTCTTGGGAGTGTACTTACGTTTTCACATGACTATAACTGTAGATAGATCAAAGTGAAAATTCTTGAAAACCCGATTTCTTTCATTTATTATTACAAAGTTAAGTAGAAATTTCCTTCATTCTTTCTAAGGGCACTGCAACAACATTCACTGTCTGGCGAAAGCTGTCAACCAGATAGCTGCTGCCTTATTCACTATTCACAAGGGGAGCATTGAAGATCGCCTCAAAGAATTTTTGGCCGTAAGTGCAAAATGTTGCTCTTCAGATTATTCTGTGCATTGTGAACACTTCAAGTGAAATTTGGTATGCCTATTTGTAGACATTTGGATGTTCTAATCCATTGTTTTTTGCGGGGAATTTACAGCTGGCATCTTCCAGCTTGCTGAAGATCGGCCAAGAAACAGACAAAATGACGACACGAAACAGAGAGTCTGTGTACCTGCTGCTGGACATGGTATTTGTGCATATTCAATAAGTTTGGGATGGCACGGCACTTTAGTGATTTCAAAATAATGGCACCTGTATCAATGGGACCATTTAAAAATTGCAGTCCACAACCATCATCTGACCAACCTGAACTACCTAGAGGAAATATCTGAAAATTGGGCTTAAACCACCAACAGTTGTTATATACTTACCAGGAGACATATTGCTGTCATTTAAATCAAATGTGGTCTGACTACAATTTTATTTTAATGTGCACCAAATCTTTGTCAGTTTAAGAAATTACTTCACTTTTACATTTCTAACTCAGTAGAAATAGTACACCGTTTATACAATGTCATCATTTTGTTGTTATACAGTTAATTTGTAAGTAAGACCTTTTGCCATACTCTAAAATGTGTTCAGGTGCAGCTGTTGCAAATTCAGTAGATTGGACATGATTTAAAAAGGCATTCCCAAGAAAACTTGAAGCTGTGTTTGCTGCCAAAAGTGCCTCTACCAAGTGCTAAATACTTATGTACATTTAATTTATTTCCAATAAATTGACAAATTTCACTTTGTTAATATGTGGTATTGTGTGTAGATTGATGGCAAAAAATCTATTAATTATTGATGAAAAAACTAAATGTTAACAAAATATGGTGACAGTAAAGGCTTCTTTGTACCTTTCAAAGGCAATATATACACAAATACACTGAATGTTATTTGTATTTTTATTTAATTACATATTTTGGTTTGGTTTCAGATTGTGCAAGAGTCTCCATTCCTCACCATGGACCTCCTGGAGTCATGCTTCCCTTACGTGCTACTGAGAAACGCTTATCACGCCGTCTACAAACAGAGTATCAGCTCCTCGGCATAAGTCTCCTCTTAGCACAGTCCATACCTATAGACATCAAGTTGACTGCAGGGGCCTTGCTAACATAGACTCCCATATGCTTGTTTCACTTGGCCTCAAAACTACAATACACTACAGTATACATTTGTGGGATCAACTTTTTTCTCATTTATGACTTGTTTCCTAATTCAGTCATAATAACTTATGAGTTTTGGATGGTGACAAAATAAAAAGAACTAGTGACATTACTGAATAACATGTGTTGGATTAAAAGCATATTTTTCAGCACAAAATACTGTAGAAAAAATATATAATGAAAAAAGTAATTTCTGCTGTTTGAGTTTGTGGGTGAATTTAAAATGTCTATTAATTATGCGAACGTATTGCTTGATTATTGACTGAAGCAATGATGAACAGTAATTTTTTATTTTGGTGATTGTTCTACATTTTGTGAGTTACTCAGTGTGGACCTGTGTGTTTTTTACTGGTTTGTTTTTATCTGAATTATTTGCCAAGTTATTGACTCTAATGCATCTCATTTGGTTTGGAACTAAACAATTGTTTCTGGCAACTACATGATAAGATGAACAGATGGGGGTGTTTGTACAAAGCATAGTATAATTTTTTAACTAACTCATGATGCCTCTGTGGCATTAATTCACCTTTACCTATCCATATGGTATGATAAACATTCTTGCATATTTATTGAATGTTTATAAATTGTTCTTCCTTAACCACTTTTTATATGTTTTCAATTTTTGAAAATTCCACTGTAACTTCCAAAACATAAATAAACATTAGGTTATATCATTCTTCTCTGCTGGTTCAAATATATCAGCATTTTGTTGATGACATCTTTCAAACAGAGTGAAGTATTCAAGATCTGCTTTATAGCTTGAATTAAATTAAGTGTTTCTTTATTAACAGAACCTGCATTCACGGTAGCATTTTCTTGCTCTTTTGGAAACTATCTCTACATTTTACCATAGGTCATACATGACACCTCCCCAGTACGGTATTTATCCAGCCCTTAATCTGATTCATATTACAGCAACGTTGATAATGTGTGTCGTCAGAACAATGCTTTACAGTGACCATTAATATTCTGTCGGAACACCATGTTGAGAGAAACAAGGCCTTGGAATCAAAAGATGTCCCTAATCTGTGATTACCTCTCTGGGGTATTAATGTGATGTTTTTTATTGCTTGGCCTCAAGATGGCCCCCTCATCATAACTTCGTCCCGCCAAGTACACTGGTGATGTGACATGCCCTGAATTGAAAAATAATAACAGAGATAAAGTATTGCGGTACATTTTCAGAACACATTGATGAAAACATTGTATTTGACATTTTTATTGGAAATAATATTTAAAATGTACAGGTTGCGAGACTTGTATCACTGTTTCCAGGGTTTTAATTGGGCAGGAGCCATGCAAAGCTCAGCTCGGACAACTCTGGGCAGAATGAGAACTGGGAAGAGCTGAGCCCTGGTACATTCAGTGACCCGCAGTTAAAATGCAAGATACAACAAGCACCTCCTTGCGTTGACTTTACAAACATCCAGTCTATGGTCATTAGTAATGGGAAGTTCCGACTATCTGATGAATCGGATCTCTTCGAGTTGTTCAGTAAAACATTAGAATTTTGAGTCATTTAGTTTATTTGAGGCACTCATGCCTATACAACCCCCCCCCCCCCCCAAAAAAAAATTGTCATTAAAATCTAACTCTGCATTAATTACTGTTGGGCATGAGTCCAGTTATCGGTTACAGATATGTATTTACATTACAATGCTACTTTCTTGACCAACTGTTCTTTGACAGCTTTTGGACAGAGAGTAGGCTACTGAGCTGAATGCCAGCGGTTGGGGTAGTGATGGCCATTCGAAGGCTTCATTACCGTTTTAGCAGCAGGATATTAAGCTAGCAGCGCTAACTAGGATTTTCTAAATAAAAGCCATCATTGAACTATATAAGGCAATACAGTTGGTACATTGTATGTTTGGTGTCCGTTCCAATGATAAAACTGAACAAGTAAGTCGTTCACTAGTCTATTTTACTTAGGCAAATACTTGGTGTATGATTTAATGTGTACATCATTACAATCAAAAATCAACTACTACATTAGCCTATACATGCCATATGTCCAATTATATGTTACAAACATGTCTTAATAATGCGACTGTCTTGGTTTATTTTTCTTAGAAAACGTGAAACTAACAGGTCCGTGTACCTTTCGGTCATTGGATTATGTCTTAATATAGGAAAACGGTTTGACAGAAACCCTTTCGTATTTAGTTGTTTGACTTCCAATATTTCATTTTCGATTTAAAACTTTTGCTTTTCATTGATTATTAATGGATTAATTACAAAGATATACTTTATTCTAATTTCCTTTAAACTTGGTAGAGAGAAAAAATTAAATATTTCTCCTGTCTATTTCGGATTCTGGTTTTGTTCATACGATGAAGTACACACCTCATAGAATGTTCATAGCTTTCTTGTGTGTATACAGTCTAGTTTAGCAGCTCTACAGTTCAAAGAGTGTATGAAGATAGAAGTGTTAATGTTCAATATGATTCAGTTTTCGTATTGAATGTGCTATATATGTTTTGTGGGTAAATAAAGCTTTGCAAGTATTTAAAAAATATGTACACATACATGACTTAAGAATTACATACACAACTCCTTTTTTACACAGGCAAATCACCAAATACAAGGACTTGCTATCTACAGATACAACGCACTTTCAATTGAGATTATGGAGTTAGATTACAGGTAATAAATACACAAACGAAATCCACAAATGCACAGATGACAGTCCAGACACGTAAATCATGATTCGTAAATACACAACAAATTCTTATTTTTTTGTGGTTAATGTTGTGTGTCGAGGTCATTTGTGTATCAAGTGCTGTGTGTGAATTGTCGACTGCGTTTGTGGATCAAGTTGTGTGGATTGTCGACTATGCATTTGAGGATCAATTCATGTGCGTGGAGGTTTTTCGGCAGCTACAAAAACTTGGTGACTTCTACCAATCACATAAGCACGGAGTGTTTACGTCATTTACTTTGTGTTTTCAACCCAGTTCTTCGCTTCATTTGGAATCTGCAATAGGTTGAAATGGCCACCAATATACTTAATCAAACACAAGTAAGTAAATATTTTTATGTTCTGTAGATTTATTATAGCTATGCAGGTTTTAAATATTATTTAAGCCAATTATGGTCGAGATTAGTTCGTCCTTCCGAATGGTTGACTTGTTGATGTTAGCTGGCTACATTAGCTAGCCAGCACGCTAATTGAAGTGGTGGTAGTAGCTAACTAATTTGCTACCTAAATAGCTATCTACTATAAATTACCCAAAGATCTGTACAATACTTGGCTGATCGATCGACTGGCCAGCCAAAAGCGGTAAAGTGAGTCTTCAGATAATTCAGGTGAATAATTTAGGTTAACAGCTACAACCGGTCATGCTACAGTCAATATTCCAAATGATTTTGCTGTTTTTGGGTTCTCCCTCCATCATTATTGCTCACCATATTAGCTAGTGCTGCCTCAACATTTAGTTTGAATCAAATTTAAATTAGCTTTAGTAATGCAGAATATCTTATTAGTATAATCACCCCACTGTGATTGCCTAAAATGTATAGAATGTAGCTGTTTTCTGAACTCAGTTTTCAAATGTAACAATTTCATTTAAAGCAGGAATTTGAAATACACCTTAGTCACATATGTTTTATTTTGAACTCAGTTTCTCACTGTTACTAACATTCACGTCTAGTATAGATTGTTAGTATAAGTGTTTTTGGTAGACTTCTACAAGCTTCCCAGAATTAGTTGTGAATTCTGGCCCATTCCTAATGACAGAACGGTGTAACTGAGTCAGGTTTACGGGCCATCCTTGCTCCCACATGCTTTTCCATTCTGTCAATGGTTCTTTATAGGATTGTGGTCAGAGCTTTGTGATGTCTCAAGTGTTTGGCAACTGACAAGACTTATTGCTGTAGTTTGGAAAGCAAAATGTTTTCCTGTTGTTGCTTGATGTTGGATTTCAGCTGTTCAACAGTTCTGAGTCTCCTTGGTTGTAATTTTAATTTCATAATGTGCCACATGTGTTCAATGGTTGACACAACTGGATTGCAGGCAGACAGTTTAGTTTCTATTTTGATCATTGCATTCAGATACATTTTTTCAACTTCAAACACTTGACGTTTGGGCTTTGGCTGCGTTTTTTTCCTTGACTCCTGAGCTCACTTACCAATAAATTGTCACAGTGAAACTGGATCATCTCATGGTATCTATTTTCTATATAAGTATTAGTCCTTATTTGTATTTACCATCTAAAGACAAATATTGAAATCACAAGTAAGGTGTTGGGCCACAGCGAGCTGCCAGAATAGCTGAAATTTGCCTTGGCATTGATTATATTCGTGTCTGGGACTAGTGGAGGGATGAAACCACATTTAAAAATAAACATCTGTTTTTATTGCGCAAATGCTAATTGTATATTGTATATAAATGCAAATAATATTTTTATTTCAACGTTTTGTATACACATTCACAAAAACATTTTCATACACACGATTCTTGGGAATTTTCCTTCCAAAGGCTGAGAGTGGTCATCCGGAGAATCTACATTGTGGAGGTGCTGTTCCAGTGAATGACAGCCCACTGACTGAACAGCAAATGGAGCAGTTATATTTATATATAGTATGCATATATACCAACTGAATCTGTCTTTTCCAGAGAGTTACGTTTGAATAAAAGAGTAAGCACAGCTTAAGAGTGGAGAATTCTTATTTATTGTGAGAATCCTAGAAATCGCTAAAGAGCGTAGGTATGCCTGGTGTTAGATGAATACTGTAGGGGCTAAATAAGATAAACACCTCATTTGTCGTGTGGGAAAACCCAATATAGAAATGTAACTTAGCAGACAAGTATTGTGAGGCTAATTACTAATGGCATAACTATAGTGTGAATTATCCAATAATTGGAGAAGAACAACCACAGCTGGTTAGCTAACTTGGTATTTGAGATCACCATACTGTGTGGTCTAGCGAGATGTCAGCATTCAACATTGGCCAAGACACCGGAATAATTTTTTAGATGATGTAATCACTGCATGCTTATGTGATTGGCTGGAATTTACCAAGATTTTCTACTTCACTATGAGATTTCGACTGGTGTTCTTTACTTGTGACCTATCCACGCAAAGAAATTGATTGATAAATGTACAGTCGACAGTCCACACACACACAACTCGATCACAAATGCACAGTCAACAATCCACATAAACACCTTGATCCACAAATGCACACTCGACAATCCACACACAGAACTTGATCCACAAATGCACACTTGACAATCCACGCACACAAATTTAACCACAAGAAATATGATTTTGTTGCTGTGTGTTTACAGGATCACAATTTACGTGTGTGGATTGTATGCTGTGCATTTACGAATCATGGATTATGTTTGTAGATATATTGGCAGTAATCTAACTCCATATGAGATCATGTACATTTGGGGAGGTCAAAGAAATAAAGTAACAAAGATTTGCAAGTGTGTTAGATTTGCAGAGTTGTATTTCCTGTGTTGTGCATATGTAATGAATGATCTGTATTAGCCAATTGCTTCAGTACGGACTCTTTTACAGATGACTACATTTTTTTAAGTACACCCTAGGGAGATTGGTGGATCAGGATAAGAAGCATGAAGAACCGGTGCTCACTGACTGTTGATCATCCTGTAGCAGGTTTATAGGATCTGTAGGAGGTGCAACAGGCAGTAAGGTTCAGCAGAGCAGGTAGCCTAACCACCAACTCTTCTGTATAAGGTATAGAGGCTAAGCTTATATGACCGTATAAGCTAAAATTACACAAAATATATGTCCTGCTTTTATTAAAGGTTGCCTTGTGGGAGAGGCCAGACTCAAATTCCTCTTTCGACGGGTGTGATTGTAGGGCAGAAGTAAAGAATAACTGTCGAGCATATGATTAGGTGAATATTAGTGAGAGTTTAATTTCCCCTCCAAAAGGCAACACAATGTTCAGGACACTAACATTATGCATTATAGCAATGTCTGGTCTCCCAAGTATGAACCTACCCTATTAGCTTGATAGGCAAGCCAGCAATTGGAGACTGAGAATGTCTATAGGCAGAACTTCAGTTTGCCATGCTTACCATTCTCACATGTACTCAGGTAATCACTACCTGCTTTTCGCGACATATTTATCTGTTGCACCTCCAATGATGCCGGGAGACTCTGATAATGAACTGTAAGTGGGCACCGATCTCCTAGTGGTGTACATATAAAACTGTAGTCTATATTCTAGTCAGTATTCAATGAAATCGCTTACCAAAAATCATCGGAAGCTTGTTAATTACAGTATTGACTATTTCCCTTTTAACAATCAGAACATCCTACATGTAAATAAGCTAGGTTAAATATTATAGCCTATTAATTATATTTTCTATTGAATCTACTGTGGCATATGGTTCTTCATTAAAAAAATGTGGTGGGAAATGTGATTTCCCATTAGGCCTGAACACTAACACTTAGTGTGAACTGTGTTTTTACGTTAGTGGAAGTTTCAGTTGTCTGGCTGATATTCAATATCAAAGATATGTATCCAGGAATACTGCGTCACACTGTGCCTAAGAACAGACCTTAGTTGTCGAATATTGATCATACACTACATTTACTATTTAAGTATGATTAGTGAAGAATGACTAACACACTAAAAGGTCATTCAAATAATTTTATTAAATATGGAACACATAAAATGCATGTCAAACACATACAGTCCCCTCCAAAGGAATTGGAACGGTAAGGCAAATTCCTTTGTTTTTGTTGTTCATCGAAGACGTTTTGGTTTAAGATCAAAAGATGAGTATGAGACAAGAGTTCAGAATTTCAGCTTTCATTTCCTGGTAATCACATCTAGTTGTGTCAGGATATACCAAACTTTGTTTGAACCCACCCACTTTTCAAGTGCGCAAAACTATTGGAACAAGTGACTGACAGATGTTTCTTGCTGCCCAGGTGTTGCCTTTTATGTTGATTGTTCAAACATTAAATAGCTATGCATGACTAGTATAAGTTTCCATCCTTGGTTTAAACCTATTAAGACAGCATTTCTTGTTAGAGGATAAATCAACATGAAGACCAGAGAGCTGTCTATGGGAGAAAAACAAGCCATTGTCAAGCAGAGAAAATAAGGAAAATCATGCAGAGCCAATTGACAAACATTGGGCATAGCAAGCACAACAGTTTGGAATGTCCTGAAAAATAAATAAATTACTGATGTACTGAGCAACAGACGTCGAACAGTTCGGCCAAGGAAAACAACAGTAGTTGATGACAAAAGAAATTTCAACAACCTCCACAGTTCAGGGGTGAAGGTATCACAATCCACTGTTCGAAGAAGACTCAGAGAGCAGAAATATAGAGATGCCACACCACAAGATGCAAACCACTCATCAGCAGTAAGAATCGGAAGGCCAGATTGACATTTGCAAAGAAGTATAGAGATGAGCCACAAAAGGGATCTGTAGTGACCAGTCAGGACTCCCGTTTAACATCCCATTCAAAACACAGCACAATGTTCAGGGCACTTGAGCAATGTCTGGTCTCGCAAATAGGGACCTACCTTGCTTTGCTTGATAGGCAACCCACCAATGGGATGCAGAGAACTTCTATAGACAGAACTTCATTATGCCATGCCTACCATTCTCACACGTATTCATGTAATCGCTTCCTGTGCTGCTGGACATTATTGCTTGTCGCATCTCCAACAGTGCCAGAAGACCAGCTACCGGATAATCAACAGTTAGTGGACACTGGTTCTTCACAGTTCTTATCCTTAGTACATCTAGCTCCTAGTGGTGTACATACAAAACAGTGTAGTCTGTAAACTATCCAGTATTCAAACAATTGGCTAACCAAGAATCAAGGCAAACGAGTAAATTTATCTATATTAGTATCTGAAGCAAGTACTGTATGAACTGAATTTAATAAATACATTATTTATTGGTAGCTAGAGTTAAATGTTAACCTTGATTAACAAAATACACATTACTAGTTGCATTTGTGACTAACGGTTATGTATGAGACAAACATAGCAAACATGAGGTTACTGTGCTGTACTTTAGCAAAAACAATTGCTATTTCAACACACACAAGTAGCTACAATACGACTACATTATCTAACTTTTTTCTCCTAGGTAGGTGAGGGTGCCGCGGGTCGTGGCATTTTCACGGAGAGAAGCATTTTCACTGAGCATATTGTCTGTCTAGTAGCCAGTTGCAAAGTAAGACTTTTTATCAGCAATTATTTTCCCCTATATTATATAATATAAATATATAGATCAATCTCTTTAACGAAACAACGTAACACAGCTAATGACCCAGAAGTTAAGAAGTTTTATATTATTCTTTATATTATCCTTATAGCCTATATATTACAATTTTATTCTTATTGCATATATATAATGACATTACAAAGGATCAGCAACCATAAACCAGAACATGGTTTCCAAAGATAGATCAAGCAGTCTTAGATTGTTAAGCAATTAAAATTCATCTCAATATAGATGGATCCATATAGGTCGTCTGGGTAGCCTGCCATGTGAAACATTTATGTTTTTTTTCATGCTCCTGGCCCTATTGTTTTCATTAGAAAGAAAGCCAACTCATTCCGTCTCTCCTGACCCATGCTGCTCCTCAGATATGACTTAATTATTTAATATTTGGAAAAGGAGCGCTTGGCACTGAAGCATGGCTGTCCACAGCTGTAACTACTCCATCTGTTCAGTTCAATTACTCTTGATAACTCCTCACAATTAAGATTGTGAAAGCATGTTACATAACATGAGCTTTATTGCAAGCACTTTTGTTGATTTATTTGTTCTTTTTTCAGTTACAGCATTTAACACTACACATCAATTATATTTTTGCTAGAAGAGTCAATGTCTTTTACTGAGTCCGTCCATCTGTGACTGATGGACTGATTACCCCTTGTTAAATAGCGTAGTGGTTAGAGACGCGGGCTACGGAACATCAGGTCCCGCGTTCGACTCCTGTAACAGTCAACGCATGTTATGCTTGAGGTTCAGGACAGACAAAAACGTTGCTAAAATAAAACAGTTCCGGTGCATATAAGGATTTGTTCAGGATAGACAAACACTTCGCTGCCTACGCGATTCTCTCGTCTTTTTACTTGACAAAAAAGTCAGTTATTGTCACCTATATTGATAGATACTCAACGTCCTTCACGAATGGCTAATTAGCTGGTTAAACGGCTAGTGGTAAAGGAGGATTTGTTCAGACTAGATAACTCCGCTGGCTACAACCTGTAGCTACAGGAAGCCTAAAATGAAACTGTTTACTGAAGTGGTGGCCAAACAAGGCTTCATTAGCGTTACTTTAGCAGCATGATATTATACTGGTAGCTATCAGATGTGCAGTTGTCCAACGAGTTTTGAACTAATCTTTTTAGTGACTTGGGACTTAAGTCCTTTTTTTATAGTAACTCGTTCAATTGTATCATCCATTCAAATGTTTGGCAGCGGATTTCTAGAACAAGATCACGTTCTTCATACCCATACTCCAGCTCAGTTCTCCAATCAACATCTATGTATGCTACATTCGCAGAGAAAAATAGATCAAGGCAGAAAAATCATAAGTACGTGTTTAAAGCCTAGTTCAGCGGCCCACAATTAAAATTAATAAATAGCGTAGCACTCACTGGATTTAAACTTGGGTCTCCCACGTCAGAGGCACTGACTTTAACCACTACACAATGGTGCTAGATGTTTCACCAGTCGCTAGTCACCCATTGACCATTGTGTTAAACTGACTAACGTTCCTTATTGAGTTTACTTCCACCACAAAAAGTGTCTATGAACTATGGCTTTTGCCACTGGCTGTTTTACCGGCTTATTAGCCAGTAGCCAGTAACTTCCTATGATTAGTCATAAGAATTGAGCAATTGTTAGTGAGAATGAAGTTGAATTTTTCCCTGCCAAAGCTATTTCATTTAATGGCACAAAACAATTTTTTCTTCCATTCGTGAATGACATACAATAACTATAGGTGACAAAAATTGACTTTCTCGTCAAGTGAAAAGACAAAAGAATCATGAAAACCCCAGGAAATTGATGAAGCCTATTTTATTTTTCCCAATGGCATGCACAGATGCGTACCTTTGAAAATCCAAAAGAAAGAGTCGCAATATAGCCATAAACCGTTTTAGTTTAGGCTTACTACAACATAGCTACTGACTGTTGTATGTAGCCAGCTACAGTTTTGTCTATCCGGACCCAAAAAGCACGCATGGATACTTCGAAGATCTACCAGAATTTTTATTTTAGGCTTACTAAAATGTAGATAGTGAAAGTTATAGCCAGGAAAGTTATTGTCTATCTGGAACAAATCTAAGGTCATTCGTTTTGACTGCGAGGACGTCAGATTGCAGGACCTATAGCTTGATCTGAGGGTAACCCTGGACAGGGCCCAACAGGAAGTCACTCCACCCATTTTGCCAAACATCAACCTGAGGAATACCGACCAACCCCCAGCATATAGCCTGAATTATAAGCTGTGTACGCAGATATCCGAAATATGGCAATGTGGCTCCAAGACATGAATATGGTTCCATGTAGCCTATAATGACATGCTGATGGGACAAATCCAGGAATCACTGGCAGAATAATGCACTTCATTTTCAGAATTATGCCCCTTTAATAAAGCAAATACAAATAACCAATCATCAGAGGTTTTAAAATAAACAAATAAAACTACATCCAAGTCCAAATACCCAGCTAAGACACACTGTCATTCTTGCTTTCTCTCTTGTCATCTGTTGATATCAGTGCTTTAACTCTATTGTTATGATCATGTGTGTATGACCTGATTCTCTTTATGATTGTCTGTTGCCTCTATCAAAAATGTTTTGTTGTTATTATAATTATTATTTTTGGGTTTCCATATGTTGTGCCTTGTGCCCATTACGGGAGGGTGGTGTGTTATCCTTTCTTTCAGATGAACAGGCTACACTGTAGGCAGTCTCTTCTGCTGATGTTTGTGTGTCTGGTAAAAGTGCTTGTCTTTGATTCTGTGTTGACATGTTAAATACTTGTCTGGTGCCTGGACCAAAAACATTATCTTTACCCGCTATAGAACATTAACAGTGTTAATGTGGACACTCCTGTGGGAAATTAAGCTTGAGATTAGGTTGTTGAAAGACTCAAAGTGAAGAACAGTTGAATGGAAGATTGTTTTTTATCCTGGGATTCTAGCTCACCTTTAAGATCTCCAGCATTAACCTCAAATTTAAAAACTCTATATATATGAAACTGCAGGTTGTAAAGAAAAAAATCTAAAATATGTTTTCTAATAACATATGCACATCACAGAATTCTACACAACCTCAACTAGAAATTATAGACCAGGAGATGGGACGGTGTTTCATTTTAAGAAAAAGAAAGACTGGAAAGACTTCAATCTCAAAGCCCAAAGCCCTAATTCAGTTTCCCCAATAACGCTTATGGGGTTTTAATGACTTCCTCTTTCCCTGACAAAGGCTCACCACTCATGTTATTGAGTGACTTCAACCTTCCGATGTCTGCTATCCCCTTCCAGGTCTGACCATTGCTCTGTCTTTTTGTCTTTCTCTCACCATCCTCCCTATACCATCAGCCCCCAATCAGGTCATGCACGATCGCAATACTCGTTCTGCCTCCCGAGTGATCTTTCCTCTATTCTGTCATCACTCATCAAGACACTCTCCCTTCTCCCTTCTACTCTCTTTCGTATGCCTTAGTTACCCTACTCTCCTTTTCCAAGTCCTGCCACTCTCACTGACCAAAGCCATTCTTGCCTTGTTTGGTCAGATGGCTAGCTCTAGGATGGTTGTTGGTAGATCATCTTCCATTTCACAATGATAGAGCCCTCTGACATGCATTGGGAAGTGTGGGACCGTATATAGACGTGTGCCTTTGTAAATCATGTCCAATTGATTTAATTTGCCACAGGACTACAAACAAGTTCTAGAGACATCTCAACAATGATCAAATGACACACAGGATGCATCTGAACTACATTTGGAGGGTCATGGCAAAGGTGTCTGGAAATTTACTCACATGAGAAATATTAGTTTTTCTTAATAAATAGGCACATATTTCTCTGTATATAGATGGCAATGAAAAAACATAAATCATATATTTCAGTGTAAAAGCATAAAATTGCAATATCGCTCATTGCATATAAAATCAAATGTATGTTTCACCAAAAGACTCAATTTCAGTAACCAATAACAATTTTATTTTTAGTCTAATAGTTTTTAGTTTCTTTAATTTCTTTAGTTTCAGTATTTCAAAAAGAGACCCACACCCTGAGTAAGGCTCAAATACAAAAATATACATAGTGCATAGAAGGGTGTTTTGCGAGTACTATTTAATTAATCTGCCAGTTGAGGACTCTTGGATGTGCACCAGGGCCTCCCAGTGTGATTGTAACTGTCATGATTGGTGTATAGTGGTGGAGAGGACGAACCAGGCGCAGGCAAAGTGGCAGTTGGTGTTGATCTTTTATTTGAAAAGAAACAATGAGTACTTTTAAATAAACTGAAACAAACCAAAAGGTGTAATCAAAAACGGCACTCACCCCAGACCAACAGTAACAAGCAACAATGACCGACAAATTAGGGGAACCGAGGAGCAACATTTAAACACATACTAATGAAGGAATTTGGACCTAGGCATTGAACCTGTTTATTCGATGTTCAAAGCTTCCATTGCTGAATCTGCAGCAGGGCGCTGTGGTCTAACGGTCTTCGGTGCCTCAAGGGGCGTTAACCCTTGAACACCTTGGTGGACACCCGTGGTCAGGGAAGCCATCCAACTGAAAATCCTACAATTAGATTTTCTGTATTTCTTTTTCTCATTTTGTTTCTCATAGTTGAAGTGTGCCTATGATGAAAATTACGGGCCTCTCATCATTTTAAGTGGGAGAATTTGCACAATTGGTGGCTGACTAAATACTTTTTTGCCCCACTGTATAGTGCTGCTTGAAATTGATAATCCCATATGCAGTGAAAGATATTTTATTTTTCACCATAACATTTTATCAGAACTAGTCTTTTTGTAACAGCAAGCTTGTCAATTTAATAGGTAGGCAAAACTTTTTTTATCAGAAATCAGGTGTAGACCCAAATGCAGACACAGGAGGCAAGAATAAGCATTCAGGTTTTTTATTGCATGCAAATTGTTAGGAAAAGATAAGGTAGTTGGCAGGGGTTCAGAAAACAATATATCTTGGTAATGGTACCAAGTGACGATGAGCAAGAGAGTTGGTTCAATCAACAGGCAGCAGGGGTTTGGTACACGGGTATACTGGAAGAAACACTGGAAAACAAGGAAGCTGGAACGACTTGGAAAACACACAAGACAAACTGGCAACCGGGACATGGAAAGCATAGCTAACATACACAAGGGAGAATGGGAACATATGAGACACCTGGTGGGGGTGGAGACAAGATAAGACAGGTGAACAGAATTAGGGTGAAGGTGTGACAAGACCCCTCCTCCTAGGGGTGCCTCGTGGCGCGCTATCTGGATCGATACCTCGTTGACCAGGATTGAGGGGACCGAAATCCACGATCATGACAGGAGCGGAAGTAAAGCGCCGGTTGAGGTCCACAAAAACATGGACAGCCTCTGGAGACCACACAAACTTGATCTTAGTGGAGGTGATTGCAGTGAGGGGTGATGCCAGGGGGCTTTACCCTCTGATGAACCAGCAGTAGAAATTCACTGTTAAGAAAATCCCTTATGGATCTTAGGTTGGTGCTAAATGCAAATAAAACAAAGTACATACTATTTTCTAGGTCACAATACATACATTTGGATGACCCTAAAATACAATGCTAAATGGTTCTCATATAGAACCTGTTGATTCATACAAATAAATTGGGATTTGGTTACATGAAAATCTGTATTTTTAAACATGTTATTGAGTTGGTGAAAAAGCAAGAGGTAAAAAAAAAATGTATAGGAAAAAATTATGTCTGTCACCTCAGCATTGTGGAGATACTATGCAAGTAACTTTTATGTTATTACTAGATTATGGTGATATACTATATATACATTCCTGTGTACTCAAATCTCTGGATGCAGTCTATCGTTAGGCCTTACCTTTTATCAGTGGTTCAAATGATCACACTGATCTCTATATCTTATAACTTTCAGTTGGCTGGGAGTCACGGACATCTAGAAGTGCCTGACATTGTTTGATGTTTTTATATAAGGCAGTCAAGCAAATATTTTATGACTATGTAACAGATTAAAATGTTTGGAAAAACGTCAGTTACCAAACACGCTCGTTAGACTGGATCAAGCAGGAGATACCGCGTGCCAAAACTGCTTTTGAAAAAGTTGGCCTATTTTAAAAAAAATAAATAACAGTGAATCAATAAATGTGGCTGGACACAGCCGTATGGTCCCAGCAAAACAGAAACACGAACCATGGATGCTGGTCAGGAAGTGGCCAGCCATGTGACGCCTGGGACTGTACTAAGTCCCCCATGGCCAGGTTTGGTACTACAGGCGGACAACCTAAAGGTGGCAGCAGACAGGCAGGTGAGGAACGGTCTTGCACTGCAGTCGGGCAACCTGCAGAGGCCACCTCCGATAGCAACTGACTCTGGCCCTCATCCACCTACGGTCCATGTACAGTCACACGGTCTCTTACGGAATGTGGTCAGAGTATATAAACTACACTGTCAGTACCCTTAGTTCAGACATATCCAGAATAGATCTTGTTTCTGACATTCACATGCTTCTGAAAATTGTAATATTTGACAGTTAAAAAGCAAAAATCATATTCATGCAGGAGTATCCAAGACCACGGACATCGAGGCTAAATGCAAGCAGAAATTTAATTTGATAAAATTATAAATTACCAAGGGAACTACTGTTTAATAATGTTAATAATAGTAGCCAAGCTAATGTAACATTAGATGCTAGCTAATTGTCTGAACCAGCTAGAATAAATTAATCTTTAATGTGTTTATTGTAGGGGTTGTGGATATCGGTGTAATCTAACTTAAAGTAACATTAACATACAGTCATCTTCGGCAGGATCGCATATGGTTAGCTGTAGCTGTATCAAAATGTATTTGAAATTTTGTTAAGTGGATATATTATCGCAAAATTTTATTAGATTCAATGTTATTGTTATTGAACAAGTACATGTACAGTGCAACGAAATGCAGTTAGCATCTTACCAGAAATGCAAATAGATAGTAGTATTAAGTTTTTGTACAGCTCCGGAAAAAATTGAGAGACGACAGCACCTTATTCTTTCCTCTCCAAAAATCTTCTCAATTTTAACTCTTCTGTTCCTCACTCAAAACCTTCCTTTTCAACATTCTGGAAAAGAAAGAAAATGGTGCAGTTGTCTCTTAATTTTTTCCAGAGCTTTATATTACAAGCGGACTATATACAGTAGATGTGCCAAGAAGGCAAATGCAGTACATAAGCATTCTAAATGTTTAATCGAGGCAAATTGAAGGAGTAAGGTAGCATGTGCAACTGGGATGCAGAGAGAGCAGCGATGAGGTCCCCGAGGTAGACATGTGTATGCAACAACTGAAAAATGCAAGTAGGATGACAATTCCAAAAGTACAATGAAGGCAAATTGAATGTGCAATGTGCATGTGAAACTGAAATGCAGGGAGAGCAGCAGTGAGGTCACAGAGGTAGACATGCACCTGCAACAACTGAAAACGTTTATTATCAGACTTTGCAAGGCAGTGTCAAAATTCAACAGGGATTACATAGAGAGCATGCTAATGTAAAATAGAGAAACCCTTCATCTCAAAATATAACTATTAAGATGGTTGTGGTGAACATGTTTCTCATAAAACAAAGAAGAAACTGTGCCCATGGACTTTAACCCACTAAATATTTTATTCCTTTAGGATGTTTCATGTTGTCCAGTTTCGGGACGGTATCTGACAGTGTCTGTGATTCCTCAGGACTGGTATGAAGATGGGGTCATTTCCTGTCTGAATTACAAAAGTGACGACAGGATTTTGCTGTGAAAAATGCAGAGTAGCCTGGATATGATTGATGCCAATTTGATGTCTGAATTCTCAGAACATCCGATGGGCTAAAATGTTTGTTTCACGTTTTGATTTGTACATTTTATTGACACAGTTAAAGATGACACAGCATTTTTTTTGCCTTCTCCATATTTAGTATGTATTTGATACACTGCTGATTTTGCAGGTTTTCCTACTTACAAATCATGTAGAGGTCTGTATTTTTACAATAGGTATTTCAACGATGAGAGACGGAACCTAAAACAAAAATCCAGAAAATCACATTGTATGATTTTTAAATAATTAATTTGCATTTTATTGCATGATATAAGTATTTGATCACCTCCCAACCAGTAAGAATTCCGGCTCCCACAGACATGTTAGTTTTTCTTTAAGAAGCCCTCCTGTTCTCCACTCATTACCTGTATTAATTGCAACTGTTTGAACTCGTTACCTGTATAAAAGACACATGTCCACACACTCAATCAAACAGACTCCAATGGCCAAGAGAGCTGTGTAAGGACATCAGGGATAAAATTGTAGACCTACACAAGGCTGGGATGGGCTACAGGATTATAGTCAAACAGCTTGGTGAGAAGGCAACAACTGTTCGCGCAATAAAAAAAAAATGGAACAAGTTCAAGATGACGGTCAATCTCCATCGGTCTGGGGTTCTCCTCACTGTATACGTAATCTCACCTGGTTCTCCTCACTGTATACGTAATCTTCCTGAACTGTGCTCATTCACTCTTTATTTCAGCTGGGACCACCTCATCTGCTGCTTCAACTCCTATAGCTTGCATCTCTCATCTATCATTAGTCTTTATAGAGAATTTGGCTTAGTATGTAAAATTTATATTACAGATGATTACCTGACTGCAAGACAGATATTAAAAAAACACTGTCTTACCCCACATCAGGCTTACAGTCAGACACTGAGGAGGAGAGAATGAAAGGGAAGGAGCAAGTCCAAGCCACTGTATGTTTGAATGTTAATACCATTTAAAAAATATTTTGAGTGGTGTTAATGCCACTGTAAATTGTGTAAATAGTTCTAAATTCCAGTAATTTCTCTTCTTCGGACAGTCATTTCTATGAGGATACTGAGAGTGAAATTGAGGAAGAACACACTTTTGTGAGGAACCCAAAGCCCTCCGACCACCTACTATACCTCCTCCCCTAAGTAACTCAATGTTTGGTACAACAGCCTGTCCTCCATCATCTTCTCTTCCAGTGCCTTGTTCTCCATTTTAAGATAATCTTGAAATGGCCACAGCACTGCCTGAGAACCAAGGTGTTTTGTTCAGGTCAACATGTCGAGTGAGGAGATCTGGAACTCACCCATTTGCCAATTATCATTCTGCCACTGAGCATTAAGCCTGTGAGAAAGCGAATGCCCATGTCATCTATAGATACATTTATATTTAACGCTAATTGTTTTATTGTTATATTGTCTTAACAGCTGCAGAGCTTCATATTTGAACGCTTTTGGAGCACATGAAGCACCAACAAGCGCAGCTAGCAGCCATGGTGAACTCCCTCGCTGGGAACCTGAATAGTGATCCTCCTTGAAGGAGGTTGACTCATTTGAAGACTGGCTGAAGAATCCCACACTTGGTACAGCAAAGTACCACATGGTGTGAAGCATATTTCTTATTTGCACTGAATTGTCATGATTTATAATCAATTTCTATCACTACTACATTTTTGTCTGTTTAAACAGTCTACTTTCAGTTGATATGTTTTCCCTTAATTATATTGTATACTTCTCTAATTAGACCTTGTCATATATTTTGCTAATTGCTCCTATTTAGTTTTTAT
The DNA here is from genome assembly GCA_016801105.1 of Esox niger. Lineage (NCBI taxonomy): Eukaryota > Metazoa > Chordata > Actinopteri > Esociformes > Esocidae > Esox > Esox niger. Next base: position 63,552 of record JACXGJ010001816.1, read on the forward strand.
TGGTTTCGGATTATGGGTGTGTTTTACTATATAACCTGATACAGATAACAAATGTCATATAAAACAAATAAAACTCCCCACTAATCTCAGATATCAGCTCTGGGAACCATCGGAGGCCAGGACACAAAGCGAGTAACATGGAATATCCTGGCCCATGTTTACTCAGACACTGCGGCATAAAACATAAATTGGATAGGGGCAAATTGAAAGAGGTCTTTTAGCCAAATGGCAATGAAGCCAACTCTCATGTGTAAGAATAAATACTCCAAAATCCTTATCGTATATCACAGACCATTGAATGACCACTCAGTCAATCAAGGGCTTTTCCTGAAATTCTTAATATTCATGTGTTCTTGTGTTTCCACATCTGCTACTGATGAGACTATTTCCACATTTATATTGTATGGGTTTGTGCTACCATAGGCTAAATAAATAAATATCTCATTAAATGTGTGCTTCCCATGTGAATTCTGTCTTTATAAATATTCTGGACACTATGCATGATGATAAACACCAAGATAACAAATATTATTAAAACAAGGCGTCAATCTGGAGCCAAAAAGAACTGGTCCAGAATCTTTTTTCAAACTAATACTAGGCCTGTAGGGGCCACCAGGAGCACAGGCAATAGCAGGGCAGAAGAGGGAGGCTCCACCATCATAGCAGGACCATGCAGAAAAGTAGAGGAAGTGGCAACGGCAGGAGCTCGTTGTACTACCGCTCTGGGGGTGGCAGCAGGAACCCCTCATCGAGCCCCCTTACCGAACCCTTCTGATGCCCGGGACCCAATAGCCCCCCCAAAACTCACTGGGGGAAGACCCTGGGCAGCCGTAGGCCGCGTAACAGAGACTAGGACGGCGAACGGCCGTGGAACTGGACTTGAGAGTGTACTTGCTACTTCCATATTTAAAGGAAAGTTTTGCTATATTTGAACCTGGGGCCTATCTAGCATGATCTTAGATCAAAAAGACATCATTTATTTCAGTTTTTCAGATCTTGCCTACAGTCGTTATCTGGGCTAAATGGAACTGAACAGGGCAACCATACCCTGGCCTTCCCATTTTCGAACGCTATATCCTGGCTTGGAATTTTGTCATTTTAGGGGCACGGTCATTTCACCTTTTGTATCACAAAAATGTTTAGGGCACTAAGGCGATTGAGTGAAATAAAAGGATTTGGAGCTTAATAATAAACAAATTAAATCGTTCATTAGAAAAAAGGACCAAATTCTGTTTTAGTTATAGTCTGAGATTGGACTTACTTTTGAAAGTGCATTGGTCCTTGCTCAAATTATGGAAACTGCCAATAATGATGAGAAACAATCTAGGGTAAAAGTGTGGACGGTATATCTGTGACGCAGGGGACAGATCAGGGGAGTGTGCATAAGCTTAGCACATGTCAGAGAGAGAAAGCAGCGTGAGGTGAGCACATTGAAGTGTATTTCAGATGCAAAGGCAATCGCATTGTAAATGAGTGCCATTTTCTGGAGGAATTGAGCTATCAGTGTGTTAAACTAGGACACAATGTCGCCTGCAGAGGCACCCAAACGAACAGGGGGTGGAAAGCAAAATCAAGCAGAAGAAATGCATAGAACACATCACATCAGCAGGGAAACTAACTAAGCAAAGAGGTAGAGGATATATTGACAATGTAAAGCATGACAAAAAACTGTCCTAAACTGGTTCCTACCACAATAAAGTAGAAAGTCAATGGGTGTGATGAGATGCTGGTTGACACAGCGTGCAGTGTTATCATTATGAACACGTCAGAGTAACAAGAGTTGTTGAAGAAACATGAGTATGTGTTCAAGCAGGAACTTGGAACACTTAAAGGCCCCCTGGCAAAACTATGTAGACAAAGAGGAAACGCCAAGGTTTTACAAACCTAGACATGTGCCTTATGCTATGAAGCAAAAAGGCTGAACTTGACAGATTTGGAAAGAAGACATTATTGAACCAGTCAAATTCTCTGAATGGACTGCTTTGAAAATAGTTACTGTTATAGCTACTGTTTTGAAACCAGCAAATAGAGTAAAAATATGTAAGGATTACAATCTGACAGTTAGCAGGTAATCCAAGTAAGAGCAGTACCCAAAATAGAGGATCTATTTGCAAATGTCACTGGTGGACAGAAGTTCAAATAATTGCATTTGAGCCATGCATATCGAAAGATCACATTGAATGAGCAATCAAATAAGTATTGCACTGTAAACACACACACACACACACACATCAAAAGATCACATTGGATGAGCAATCAAATAAGTATTACACTGTAAACACACACACACACACACACACTCACACAGGATTATTTATGTACACTGCTAAAAAATTAAGGGAAAACATAATCAATTAAACTTCAGGGATATCAATTGCTCTCTCCTTATCCTTCCTGACTGATTCTTCTCTAGTTTTGTTAGTGTCCTTGTCATTACTGGTAGCATAAGTCAGAACTTTTTCAGGTTGCACAGGTAGTCCAGCTGCTACAGGATGGTACATGATGTCGCTAGAATATTTGCTGTGTCTCCCAGTACAGTCTCAAGAGCATGGAGGAGATGCCAGGAGACGGGCCATTATACGAGGAGAGCTGGACAGGGCAGTAGATGGGCATCAACCCAGCAGCAGGACTAGTCTCTGTGAAGAGGAACAGGAAGAACACAGCCAGAGCTGTACAAAATGACCTTCAAGGGGCTATTGTTCAAGGTTCAAAAGGTTTATTTGTCAAATAAAAAGTTATGGAAATGAAATGCTTGGTTTTCCTACTCCCAACAGTACAGTTAAAAGTTAAAAAAAGAACAGTAATTATAATATAAAAACAAGAAGATAACACAAACAATCAATAATAACACTATACAAAAACATACATAAATAATAATAACAATACAACTGTACAACTGTTGTGCAATGTTAATATGACAGGGGTGCATGATATAATTGGCGGATGAGCATGATATAAAGTGACAGGTGTGGATGGGACTATTGATGGAAGGGAAGAGGGGTTCCAGAATTGAGCAGCCTTACAGCCTGAGGAAAGAACTGTCCCGTAGCCTCTTAGTTTTGGATGGAATGCTCCTGTACCTTCTGCCTAAAGGCAGCTTGGTAAACAGTCCATGGCATGAATGGCTGGGATCGATAGTGATTCGTTTTCTCCTCCTACACCTCTCTGCGTAGAGATCCTGCAGTGATGGCAGGTCAGACCTTGTGATCCGCTCTTCTGTTTTAGTCACCCCCTGAAGTGTTTTACGGTCAAGGTTGGTGCAGCTGCCATACCAGGCGGTGACACAGCCAGACAGGATACCCTTGATAGTGCATCTGTGGAAGTTGGTGAGCATCATGGCCTCAGTGAGTATCCTGAAGAGACATTTCCTGGCCTCCTTCACCACGATGTTAGAGTGATGCGACCAGGTCAAGTCAACGCTGATGTTGGCACCAAGGAACCGGATGTTGTGAACTCTACTGCAGACCCATTGATGTGTATGGGGGCGTGGTCTCCCCGATGCTGTTTCCTGTAATCAACAATCATCTCTTATGTTTTGCTGATATTGAGCTGGAGGTTGTTATCCACGATGATTACCTTTCCTCGTCTCTATAGGCTCCCTCATCATGGTGTTGAAGATGTGGGTTGTCAGGCAGTTGTGGTTGAAGAGAGTTCATGAGCGGGCTCAGCACACAGCCCTGGAGGGAGCCATTACTGAGAGGCATTGAGGAGGAGGTGGTGTTGCCCATCCGCACCACCTGGGGTCTGCCTGTCAGGAAATTCAGGATCCATCAGCACATAGAGGGACTTTGTAGCAGCTGGGGACCACTGATTGACGTACAATAGGTTGAAGATATCAGTAAAGACATCAGCCAGTTGGGTCTGCACAGACCCTGAGAACATGGCCTGAGATGTTGTCTGGTCCAGGAGCCTTACTGGTGTTAATACATTTAGGGCTTTGCAAATGTCTGCTCTGGTCATTTGTAAAGGTTAGCCGTCTTGGTCTATTTGAGTGTCCATGCCAGGGATGAGGTTCTCAAAGCGTGCATAGAAAGAGATTGGTATGCATACCATATTGCTATGCATGTTTTTGACCAAACTGTCAGAAACTGACACCATGAGGGTGACATGAGGGCCCAGTGTTTTCTAGTGGGACCTGTGCTCATAGCCCAACAAGGTGCAGCTTGATTGGCATTTGCCAGAGAACACCAGAATTGGCAGGTTCACCATTGTCATCCTTTTCTCTTCACAGATGAGAGCAGGTTCACGGTGAGCACATGTGAGACATGAAAGAGTCTAGAGATGCCATTGTGAAAGTTATGCAGCCCGCATGCCTGTGAACGTAATATCATCCTGAATGACTGATTTGGTGGTGGGTCAGTGATGGTCTGGAGAAACATGTCCTTGGAGGTGTTAGCTTCCTGTTCTCTGATGTCCAAGAACATAAGTTATGCAACCAAAAGTCAGGAGAGAGCCATTTATTTCAGCATGAGATTTACGATGTTAACAGGTCATACTTCCCACTCTCTCTCTCTCTCTCTCCAAAGAATACAGGAAGTTCCACAGTACTTATAATACAAGGGAGGCGGCCAAGGGTCAAACGCAGCCAAATACCCTCCAATAAGAAAGGCCTAAATGACCCTTGTATGGGATGTTCCAACATATGGTCAATGGTCCTATCCCTCAAGCCTGTGACAGTCACATTGGCAACTCCTAGCAGGAGGCATGGACAGGACGTGTGTCCTAGCTATACACCTGTGCTCAAGAGTTAGTTAGTACATCTGTGTTGTGTTAAGTTTCTCAAGCCTACTTTCTCTCAAGATGTGAAACTTAACAGATGCAAATGCTCTGTTATAACTATGCAAACAGGAAAAAAACAAATGTTTCATGCAACTCTTTATAAGTACCAATTGGAATTGCTTTGAACTCTAAACTCTCAGTTCAGCTCTTTCCTGTCATAGTCAATTATCATATCATACATTACCCCCTGCTTTCACTTCATTAAGTCAGTGGAAATTGACACCATGAGTAAAAGCAGAATAATGACAAATACGGCCATAGGAGGCGCCATCCTGAATCTGCACTGGCCGTCATTTCAGGACAGAAATGGAAAATTGGACATAGGGATGGTTCCAGAATCAATTTGATAAGAAGTAACATACTGTGTATTCATTATAAAACAGTGTAAATGTTAAAAACATAAACATTCACAAATACAATCAATGACACCAATGTGCAACATGGTGGCTTGTGCGAAGGAATTATAAACCATATAATTCCTTGATCATATCTTAATTAATATCCTAAATTTTAGGGAAATTATCCAATTTGATACATTTTTATTCCAAAATCACAACTTGCATGCATATTTTGACCACGTCTGTGGTTCCATTGACATTAAGATTGGTCTATCATCAACAATAGGGGACGACTTTAGGTCTCTACCTCATTTCAGTTGGTTACAAAACCATACATTTCAACATTAAAGCTATTGAGAGTATAATAGATTAAGCTTTTGCCAAAACTGAATATGCTTTGGATGGGGAAATTACCACAGGTGAGAAATGTCTGAACACTCAAATGTAACCCTCTGAGACCACTCTGAATTTTTCTTAAATCAGCATCTCTACATGCATGGCAGCCATTCCATTCCAGTGTCTGTGAAACTCAGGAACACCTCATTTTACTTAATAAGGTACTGATTAGGTGATTACCTGAACCAAATCTAATTTAACAAGGAAAAGTAAAAAAACACTGCTGTGGTCTTCACTATCTTCTTGCAATGGAACCAGCTGGATGGCAAAAACAGTCCAACTAGTACCTCTAAAGGAATTTTAATAAAAACATTTTTGTTCAGCATGTTGAAAATGAAAGCTTTGAGTCAGGAAAATAAGGGTTCCATTCTGGCTTTACTGGCAGAGGAATACAGTTAGCGTCAGGTTGCTTCCATCCTTAAAATTTCAATGGAGGCGGTTCAAAAGAACAAGGTCAAGCAACATACATTGGGGGACAAAAAACAACTATCCACTGACCAAGATCATGTTGTGCAAAGCTAGATAAAAGCCCTTCATCAATGAGAAGCAAAGAAGAGCCAGGCTGAAGTTGTCAAAAAGACTATAAGAATTGAACAGTAGACGAATGGAGTAAGGTCAGCTTCTCTTATGAGTCAAATTTTCAAAGCCGAGATACTTGAATGTTTGTGCCAGGAGTGGCATAAAGTCAAATTACCTTGGGGTGGGTCTTGTAAAAGCCTAACCACATTGAAGGCCTATTAAAACATGTTAAATAGCAAGTTTGCTTTCAAACTACATGTAATATTAAATCAGATAAACCTGGCAAATATCAAAGTGATCAGGTTGCCTCGATAAGTTCCAGCTTTCTTGAATGTTTAGGTAAAATACGTTTTGGGAAATAAACGTAACTTCATAAAGTTAAGAACTCTTAAACAGTAATTATGAAAGCTCACGTCATTTCACTGTATCGTCCATGAGTCCAGGGTTCCATAACAGAGACTCCATCTTGTGACTTCTGTCATTCGGCCAGGTGGATAAACAAAATGCATCTTTGTTCATTTTTATTGTCTCCTTTCCTGCCTTATGACTATTGTCCTCTCTCAGCCATCTTGAATTTCCTTTATCTTTTCTCTTCATATGTATCACACACCATCTGTCCATGTACAACTTCCGCTGAAACCATCTTGCTTAGCTGGAAAATGTTGCTTTTTGCTTTTTCTTTCTGTCCATTTTGATTTCAGGCATTGTTGGTTAATGATCCTTTTCATTCTTGATGGTGTCCTATTTGCGCTGTGACATTTAAACATGAATGCATCATGCGCGTTAGCAGCTGCAGTCCTCCTGTCATATTTCTACAACTGGACAGCATTTTATTTTGTGTATAACTGCTGAAAACACAATAGCGCATTATGATCTCACGTGAAGAACAACGTTAAGCTTCTGCACAGTACACGTAACCATATGTGGCCTAGACGACAGGGTAAGACTTGATCCCATTTTGGCCACCAAATACTACAGCAATAAAGTATCCCGGTAAGTGTTGCCTCTTAAATTTATCCACCCCTAGAGAGTTGCACAATATTTATTGTGGCCTAGACATGGATTACCTAGGTCTCTGTGGACTACATTAGGTATAGCATTACTTGATTTGGTCATTAAATGGTGTAGGTATTCAACTCCCCAACTGGTCAACTGTTTACAGGAACCAGGAACAGAAAAGCCAACTTCCTTGCAGGTGTGCAGTCTGCTTCAGTGTCTCAAGATCTCCAGCAAGTGGACAGAGCACATCACTCCAGTTCTTAAATCTTTGCATTGGCTTCCGGTCAGTTACAGAATAGACTTTAAAGTGGTGCATTTAGTTTATAAATCTCTGAATGGTTTAGGGCCCGAATACATTTCTGAAATGTTTGAAGAATATAAACCGAGCAGGGCTCTAAGATCCATGAACTCCAGCTAGTAGAGCCCAGAGTCCAAACTAAACAAGGAGAAGCTGTGTTTAGCAGTTATGCTGTACACAACTGGAATCTTGCTATATTTTACCAGTTGTAATGCAAGTTCTGGTGCTATCAGAGGAATAACCTCTGTGTAAACTCTTTTGATTCTATTGCATCATTTCTGTTTTCACTGTAAAGCACATTGAATTGCTTCTATGTATGAATTGTGCTATACAAATTAACTTGCTTTCTTGCTTGCTAGGCGCATATCATTTTCAATTAAACATACCTTCATAATACATTTAAAATACTACATTATTACACATTAAGTCTAAAACAAAGCTTTAATACTCTTGTTGTGGGAATGCTTATAAAGCCTGCCATGCTGTTTGCTTAGAGGGGCATCTTGCAATCAGGCCAGGTTGACAGGTCTGATGTGGTCATAATGAAGAAACATGATGTTATAAGTCAAACTCATCAGCTGACTCAGTGGGACTAGATGAGTGCTGGCAACTGCCCCTGGATGTGATGCCAGTGGCAATCGCAGGAGGGATATGACTTGCACTGTCAATCACTGTCAAGGTAGACAAAACAATTATGCCCTTAATGTTTTTCAGGACACTATTTTCGACATTGGATGGTTGGCTTTTACTTGAATGAATCCTCTTCAGATTTTCCACCAGAACCTTAACATGTGCTCAAGTGGAATTGATGCTCTTGCTGACTGAGGATGAGCTAAGAAGCAGAGGGAAAAGCAGGAGATAGAACTGTCTTATGGAAATGTATAAAACAAAAATCTTGCTTTACCAAATGGGAGAAAATGAGCTGAAACCTTCTATCGTCATATAACCTCTAAAAAAATGTATTATTTTTCAGTATATTACAATGCTTTTTTGACATGTAGCAATGTTTTTGTCCTCCAGAGATACAGTTTGTATATACAAGCTACTGTAGTAGCACATTGGGATGTTTTTGTATGGTTGACTGTAATTTTAAAGGGGCACTTCACCCTGGATTTTCTAGCACAGTGAGGTGTGTTTCACACATAATTAGCCAGAAGGAGCAAGGAATATTTTTTACGCATTAAAAACACCACAGTATTATGTCACTGTGTGGGTTTGAGAGGCCGGGTGACACCTGAAAAATTGATGTTGTCCCTAATCATTCATGTTATACTGATCATGCTACAAGATAAGTTTATGAGTAGTCACAGTTGTGCTTGATTAATGGGATGTCTTTAACAGCAATGTTTCTAACAGTAAATATAATGCTAAATGTACAAGGTGTCAAATCTACATGGTTTCTAAAGGATTACAATGCTGAGAGCATTGCTTCTTGCTATACAATAGCCCCTACATTCCTCTCCACTCTGCAGATTTTTTAAACATACAATTGTGCTTATAAGTTGGTATTGATTTTGAAAATTTGAATGATCATGCAATAAAACATTATTTTATTTAAGGATAATGCTATTTATTATCACAAAGTTGTGTGGCTCCTTTTTAAATCATTATCCCCCAAACGGCCCTGATCAAATGTTTGCATACACTTGAATGTTTGGCCTTGTTACAGACACACAAGGTGAAACACACAAATTCAAATGACAATTAAAGTTCAATTTCCCACACCTGTGGCTTTTTAAATTGAAATTAGTGTCTGTGTATAAATTGTTAATGAGTTTGCTAGATTCATGGAGCAGACTAGATATCGAGCCATGGGGAGCAGAAAATAACTGTCAAAAGACCTGCATAACAAGGTAATCCAACTTTGTAAAGGAACAAGATATAGAAAAAATCCAAAGCATTGCAAATGCTAGTCAGTTCTATTCAATAACTTAAAAAGTGGAAAATGTGGATATCTCTTGATACCAAGCCAAGGTCAGGTAGATCAAGAAAGATTTCAGCCGAAACTGCCAGAAGAATATTTTGGGTTACAAAAAAACGCAGGTTATCTCAGGAGAATTACAGGCTGCTCTGGAAAAAGATGGTGTGGTTGTTTCAGGGTGCATAATACCATGATACTTGAACAAAAATGTCAAGAAGACCTATAGTGAACAGAATTCCATCCCCACTGTGAAGCATGGTGGTGGCTCACAAATGTTTTGAGGTTTGTGGGCTCTAAAAGCAAAGGGAATCTTGTGAAGATATATGGTAAGATGAATGCAGTATGTTATCAGAAAATACTGGCAGAGAATTTGCATTCTTCTGTACGAAGGCTGCGCATGGGAATATCTTGGACTTTCCAGCACGACAATGACCCTAAGCACAAGGCCAAGTTGACCCTGCAGTGGTTACAGCAGAATAAGAGAAAGGTTCTTGAATGGCCATCATAGTCTCCTGACCTTAATATCATCAAGCCGCTCTGGGGACATCTCCAATGTGCGGTTCATGCAAGACTACCAAAGACTACGTGATCTGGAGGCATTTTGCAAAGACGAATGGGCAGCTGTACCATCTGCAGGAATGTGGGGCCTCATGGGCAACTAATACAAAAGACTGCACGCTGTCATTGATGCTAAAGAGGGCAATACACAGTATTAAGAACTAAGGGTATGCAGACTTTTGAACAGGGGTCATTTCATTTTGTTGTTGCCATGTTTTGTTTTGTGATTGTGCCATTCTGTTATAACCTACAGTTGAATATAAATCCCATAAGAAATAAAATAATGTTGTTTTGCTTTTTCACTCGTCTTTATATTACCATACCAAGGGTATGCAAACTTTTGAGCACAACTGTAGATTGTATACTGCAGGCCAGCTAGCTTACTTTACAGAAAGCAACACAATGGCTTGTTATCACCATTCATTTTTGGAAAATATTTTACATGGTGATTTTTTTACCATACATGTAGATTTATATATTAATTGGGGTAGGCTACTGTGCAAGGTTTTTGAAAAATCCTGGTTACTGGATATACAGTTAGATCTGGAAATATTTGGACACCAATGCAAGGTTTGTTATTTTGCCTGTTTAGCAAAATATATTCAAGTTATGGTAACCCTTCAAATTACAGCCTGATACATACAGGGTAGTTCCTACGTAACAATGTAGTAACAAGAATGTAACTACGTGGTAAGAATGGGTAGTTATGTAGGAACAATGTAGGTGTTATGTGTACTTATATGAATAAAGAACCATACTACTCCAAAACAACTTAGTAAACCGACAGATTATTACAAAAAGTATATAATTGTCCTTTTTATTCATGCTTATTCGTGCTTTACTAATTTTTATATTACAGAATTAAGGATTTAAAAGAAAGAAAGATGATGTGCGCAACTTTTCACCATGACTACACACTTTGGGTAATCGATTCTTGCCAAACCAAAAGCGGCATTGACATCAATCATAAATGTATGAACATGAAAGATTATTTCTCCAATATGCCGAATCGAAAGCACTCAAAATTAGGCCATTATTTTGTTGCATTGAAAGCGAAGCTGCCCAAGGAAACGGATAGGCTTAACAAATATGAATATTTCAGATTTTACTATTGACAATTAAACATTAACATTAGATGGCATACATTAAAATGTGGATGTCCAAAGGTGCCTGGCACACATTTTGTCCTATGACAGTCACATGTTTTGGACCCATCAGTAATGGGGCATCACATTTCCCCCCAGTGTCCTTCGTACAGTAATAGCTAGTACTCTCATACATTGTGTGAAGCTTAATTCAATTACTTTTTATGTTCAATATCTCTCAGTTCCTAGTTCCTGGGTATAGTTCTTGCGTTGGAAATGTGGCTTTAGAGTGAAAGAATGAGGAAAGAGGGCTGTAATTTGAAGTGGTGTCTGTTCCCACATAGTTACAGTGTATTTACAAGGATAGAGGGCTCCAATTTAAAATAGATATGGATGTACAGTAGTTGTACCTACCAAGCAAGTTTGGTGTAGTAAAATGAAGCAGAGTCTGACTCACATAGTTAAAACATGTAACACATATACTAATTGATTAATGACAATTAAAACTGAGAGGGTATGTTCAAAATAAAATTAACCTAGATGGACATTTATCAAAATGAAATCTAGATATCTGCACCATTTGGACAGTGATGTAATGACATTCAAAAAACATATGTAATTTATATACATTTTGTTAAAACAAATAAAAACAATCAAATACTATTAAAAACAGCTGCTGTACAACCATTACTATCTAAACCTTCTGTTTATATATGCATGTATATATATAGACATTGAGCGGAAAAAAAGCATTTGATCCCCGGCTGATTTTGTACGTTTGCCCACTGACAAAAAAATTATCAGTCTATTATTAAGTTATATTTTAACAATGAGAGACATATTAACAATAAAAAATCCAGAAAAAACACATGTCAAAAACTTTATCATTTGGTTTGCATTTTAATGAGGCAAATTAGTATTCGACCATTCTGCAAAACATGACTTAATACTTGGTGGTTAAACCCTTTCTTGTAGTTGACCACCAGGTTTTGCTCAGGAGGGATTTTGTCCCACTCCTCTTTGCAGATCTTCTCCATGTCATAAAGGTTTCGAGGCTGACGTTTGTCAGCTCAAACTTTCAGCTCCCTCCACAGATTTGATATGGGATTAAGGTCTGGAGACTGGCTAGGCCACTCAAGGACATTAATGTGCTTCTTCTTGTGCTACTCCTTGGCTGTGTTTTTGGTCATATTCATGCTGGAATACACCCACTGTGACGACCACGCCATCTACTGCCCATCCTCCCCCTTCAGGAGGCGGGCTTCGGCGTTCGACGTCACCAACCTTCTGACACCATCGCCCCATCTCATCAACTCATTGCACCTGTTGTCTCGTTTAGCGCACCTGATCATCATTTAGTCATTCCCCTCAGTATATATGTTCCCTCTGCTCCCTTTGTCTTTGTGTGT
>JACXGJ010001817.1:0-54545 GCA_016801105.1 Esox niger
GGGTGTGCTGCTGTGGTCATGCCTGGTGCGGGTGTGCTGCTGTGGTCATGCCTGGTGCGGGTGTGCTGCTGTGGTTATGCCTGGTGCGGGTCCTCTGAACTCACATTGTGGATCCTGAAGAGACAGAGGGCCACTACGTGGGCACACCACTTGGCCCCAGCCCCACAGGTGCAACTGCAGGAAGTAATGCGGCAGCGGTCAAACATGACAGCCACGTTGTACGCCCCTTTTGATTGGCCGGCTTGGGGCGACACCACAGTGGCACTGAGGTGGAAACCTGTAAGAGAGATATAGAGAGATGGAAAGGGACAGACCGAGGGGAGGGAATGAGAGGGGAAGGAGCAATAAGAGAGGGGCTAATATCAGTTCTGGTTGGTCAATCAGCTTGTCTGTCAAGACCGGAGAAGGCAATGGAATAACAAATACAGAATTAACATGATACAGGGGGGCAGGAACCAAATAACAGAACAATTGTGCTGACAAGGACTGCGGTCCAGCCATTGGCTGACACTGTGACGGCGATCCAGGCATTGGCTGACACTGTGACGGCGATCCAGCCATTGGCTGACACTGTGACGGCGATCCAGCCATTGGCTGACACTGTGACGGCGATCCAGCCATTGGCTGACACTGTGGAGCAGGAGCGCTCTAATGCGCCCTGAGCCCGGGCGTCCAGACAGGAAATGAAATGCAGTTTAATTTCCATGCACATGGAGAGTCTAGAAGATAGGACAGAGAAGGCCAAAAGCTTTTATCCGCTGGACAGCAGCCAGCATAGAGCAGTGGGGGGGAACAACTCTGCAACTGGTCCAGATTCAACATAAGATTTGAGCTCTGTTCCTACTAGCCTTTCTGCCTCTACCTGGCAGTCCACAACCCCTTCACCAGCTACTTCACCGGCCGCCCACCTCCTGGGCTGTCCTTCCTCCTTCCCCTCCCTACACCTTCCAGTGGGAGACTGACTTTGTTTTAACTCAAGACCAACTCTAATGCATTGAACCTAATACGGCAGGGAAACACTCACGGCTTGCAGGAAAACAGTCAGGCACACTCAAGTAGGTAAAGAGAAGGTGTTTGCGTTTAAAATGTATCTCATTATCAAAACATATGAGCGGTGATAAGTCTCAGAGAGCTAATAACACATCCCCCCCACTGTCTTAATACAATAGATAAGGTTACATCTTGATATATGCTTCTATCTCACCAACATTTCATTTAACATACTGTATGAAATCCTGATCCATTACTGTTACAGTGATCCACTGTTCAGCAGTTCAAAAAAGTGCATTTCCCAACAAATCCTGGTGGCTGTCTGGCATGTCACTGAGGCGATGTGTTTAATAGCCTGATTAGTAGTGGCACGGTGGGGTTGTCGAGGCTGCTTGGCCTCCAGTTAATCCTGGGTGTCCATGGAAATGAGCCTGGCTTACTCACTGTAAGTAAACGCTGATTCTTCATTAATTCACTTATTTAGAAACACACAAAAAGTTAGAATACAACTGCAGCGTTCCTAAAATCTCTTTATTATGCCAAACCTGGTGTTGGCAAATTTCACAGGTAACGATTAGTGATATATATGAGCACAAGAAAAAAACAGCCAACAGCTACCAGAGATTATTTCCCAGAGATTGTCCTGTTCCGGTCATATGATCAGTCATACCCTGGGCCTTAGAGATGAGCGGCTAGAGTGGCGTGGCAAGAGCTGACCTCTTATCTGTTACAGCTGGTTAGCGAGACTCCGTTAGGACCGTTTAGGGCCATTAAAGCGCCTGTAATCCCCACACATCCGGCCCGCCTGACCGGCTGCCCTAATCCAGTCATCTGGGATGAGCAGAGAAATGCCTGCAGCCGCTCCGTCAAGACCCCCGCCCACACAAGTGAGCGCCGCCTCCGACCTGGGATCAACGCCCAACTCGATAAAGGCTCGGCAGGCTTTTGAAACATGGGGCTAGTTTGAGCCACCGTGCGACCTGGTTGATTCTCCTGAGGTTTGTCGGAGATTCCGGGTGGGTTCAGCAGTTCAACAGCCTGCTGCTGTCTCAGCAGGGTTGCAGTCGGGCAAAGGCCACAGTTAAGTGCTCACCTATCTGCAGAGGATCTTTGACTGCCCTCATCCTGTAAAGTTGCTCCCCTCGTTGGAACTCATCCGGGCTGCCGTTGGCCAAACATGAATAGAGCCTGCAAAGGGAGAACCAAAAAGACAGAGAGGATGAAATCAGAGAAAATAGGCAAAAAGAAGACGGTCTAAATATTATCTAACATTGTGATATAGCATACATGTTAATTGTCAGTGCTTGTGAGTGTTTGGTGTGTAAATGTCATGAGTGATAAATTGAACATAAGTGGCAGGGCTGAGAATGAATACCTTGCCACCTGACCAATGTGGATAGAATAGTTGTTAGCTCAGGAAAGCTGTCGAGGGATAACCCACATTCTCTACAAGACAAGCACTAAGAAAACCTAACATAAAAACTAAAATGAAAAAAGATCAAATTCTGGTCACAGATTGCAATAAATTGGCAAAGAACTATACAGGTTGGATTTGGATCAGGTTTGCCTGGTCTAATCATACTCTGGTGACCCGCCCGCCCGCCAATCCGCATTGTACATTCAGCCTCACCTGATGTCCTCTTCGTTCTCTGGGAAGCTCCAGTAAGCAATGCGGAGCTGAAGCTGCTCTGGGACAGGAGGGTAGACCTTCTCCACCACCTCAAATGGGATGTGGAATGCCACCTGCTTCGCTGACAGCTCCACCAGAGGGATGACTTGACCATCTAATAGAGACACAGACACATAGAGCGAGACACAGACACATAGAGCGAGACACAGACACATAGAGCGAGACACAGACACATAGAGCGAGACACAGACACATAGAGCGAGACACAGACACATAGAGCGAGACACAGACACATAGAGCGAGACACAGACACATAGAGCGAGACACAGACACATAGAGCGAGACACAGACACATAGAGCGAGACACAGACACAGAGCGAGACAGTGTAAGTATATACATACATTTTTACTTTATTGGCCCCTATGTTACAAACCACATTTATTTTATGCTCTGCTCCTATGGCAACACACTCCCCTACAGCATTCTGCGATAAAGTATATAAAGGGAAAAACTGCACCAGTTATTACTGTAGTGGTACATAGAAGACAGCAATGGTTGTAATACAGTTGTCTTCTCTATTACAGTAATAACCATTGCAGCCTTCTGTATTACAGTAATAACCGTTGCAGTTGTCTTCTGTATTACAATAATAACCATTGCAGGCAGACGACTATTTTAGTCTGACAGACGAAACAAAACGTACAATCGGTTGCCGAGTTTGCATTCGAGTATGGAAAATTACATTGCTATCAGAAGAAACCCGAGAAAACAGCCAACTAGTCAGCCGACTACACAGCCACCACAGCTTTCCATTACAAGACTGAGCAAAGAACAATTTGAGCTTGACAGCTGATGTGCTTATCTAGCAAATTATCATGATAGGGTTGCTGTGGTCATCTAAAATATATTACCAAACATTTCGCAGCATGAAGTAAAGACAACACAAAACTTATAGCCACAGTTTATTTCTTACTCACCTCGACATCATTATGGCTTTCAAGGACGTTTCTAACCTCCTATCACCAAACAACACAGAAACAATGTCGTCTAACGTAAAAAGGTGTGGCCCTTAGGGGCAAGCATTTTGCAAAATGCAAGCATTTTGAGTAAGGTAATTAAGAAAAACGGGCAAATAACAACATACCTTTTTCTGGTTTCATAATGATGACATCCATAGGAATACACTAAGACTTATCAGGTAGCTTTTGTGATATATTCACAACTATCATTATTAAAGAAACACGCCCGATAGACGGCCGCTACAGTAATTTAAAAGACGTCTGTCGACAACATAATAACAATTCTAGAGATCAGAATATCGATACAATAATGTGAAAAAAATAATGGCGATTTTACATTAAATCGTTGTATTGGCACAGCACTAATTACTGTAATGCAATACAGAAGACAACTGCAACGGTTATTACTGTAATACAGAAGACTACTGCAACAGTTACTACAGTAATACAGAATACAACTGCAACAGTTACTACTGTAGTGTAATACAGAAGACTGATGAAATGGTATTACTATAAAACAGAAGACAACTGCAAACGGTTATTACTGTAATACAGAAGACAACTGTAATGGTTATTACTGTATTACAGAAGATTCAGATATGAGAATGAGTGAATAGACCGTGTGAAAAACGAGTGCACACTTCATTCTGTCAGCCTTTTACCGAACACTTACTGAGGACAAAAACTAGTCTCACTTCACATACCCAGACATGTTTCCAAGCCCACTTTTCGTGCCATCAACCATATATGGAGGAAAGCAAGCAGTCTAAATAATGCTGTCCAAAGGGATGGCTGTGTTTCAGAGGGTCAACAGTCCTGGTAAACCTATCGTGAAGGGGCGTAGTCAATGACTTGACCTGACAACAAAATCAACTGTCTTGGCATCATTCTCCACGCAAGTTGTGGACCTGATGACTAGGACGCCAAGTTTGTCTTGACTTTGTAAATCGATCCGAAAAAACAAGAAGCCTTAGCTGATGGGAAAACTCAGTCACGTGGTCAGGAAGGCCGGCTGGGCCTACTTACTTAGAACTAGAAATGTTCTTGGTATGTCATCAGAGATCAGGACAGCTGCCAATTCTGCAGCCCCTTCAGGAGCCTGCCCTGTTAGCCCAGGAAGGGTTTGGGTTTCCTGAGGGGTTCTGAACCCTCACCACCCCATCTCCAGACACAGCACACTCCAACAACAGCAGAGACCCTAAAAATAAAACTCCCACAAGAAACCTATAGGCCTAGTACCTGGAAACAGATCCACCTCCATATGGCTTGCAATGTACGCTTAGCGACCAGACAGTTGGGCACCCCCATAACGGAGCACATCCAACTCCTTTGCCTCTAGGAGAGATTGAATCCCTGCAGGTCTTGATTCTACAAGGTGTCCAATCTTCAATAGGCATGTTGGGTCAATACAGACGTGACGGTCTTACACAAACTGCTTGGACAGAAACATCAGTGCGGCAAACAACCCTTTCCACATCATCCCAAAGACGCTCTATTTGGTGCATGTATGGGGACTGGGCAGCACAGCTCAAGTAAACTGAACCAGGATCAATTAGTGTTTTTCCAATTATTGACTGTCGGTGATCATGTGCCCACTGAGGCTGCCACATCTCCTTTTAGTGATAAAGGAGTGCGGCGGGCCACAGCCATAGCGGTTAAAAGACAGACCAATAGTGCATACCAAGATGGCGTTGTGTACATTACTGTTGTACTGGGAAGTTGTTAATATTATTGTTACCGAGCTGTTTGTGGCCTGCCTGTAAGTTCGAAAATTATTTCCTTCCTCGAATCGCTCTCTTATCAACAAGCTGTTCATGCACAAAGGACTGCTGATGACTGGATATTTTTTGATTGCTCCATTATTCTCAGTAAACCCTAGACACATGGGTTAAAAGCCCAGGGGGGCAGACATTTCTGAAATACTTGATCTGGAATGCCTGGCGCCGACAATCATACTATGATCAAATTTGAGTAGATCACTTGTTTTGCCCATTCTAACATTCAATTGAACAGTAACTGAATGCCTTTAGAATGTCTGCCTGCTTTATATAGCAAAACAT
Source organism: Esox niger (assembly GCA_016801105.1). Taxonomy (NCBI): domain Eukaryota; kingdom Metazoa; phylum Chordata; class Actinopteri; order Esociformes; family Esocidae; genus Esox; species Esox niger. The sequence goes on from JACXGJ010001817.1 coordinate 5,701, forward strand.
GGCCTTGTGACTCACTGTCCATTTGGGCAATCCATTTTGGTGAATGCTGTGCCGTACTTAACAATTACTGAGTAGGTTTGTCGAAGAATCTTATGAATCTTCATAAGAAATTATGTAATTACCACCACAACTCTGCAAACTAATTCACCAGAGGGATGTATGCTAATGAAGATACATGATGAAAAGGCTATGGCAATTTACCACTTGATATTCAGGTGCTGACATTAGACAATAGAAGTGAAGGTCTAGCCCAAGAATCATAATGTAACAAATGAATTTCAGGAAATTACCAGTAGGGCCATAACTAAAAACACATTTTTAAACTAAGTTCATTGTTTATTATCCCTTTACAATTCCTTCATTTAAAACAACTGCAGGCATGAAACAAAAACATGTGCAAAAACTAAAAGGTTTATTATTAAATCATTTTCAACACTACTCTGGAATGCTTTTCCAACATGAAGCACGGTCGGAAACGTTTGACTGAGACTGTAAATGTTAATACAAATTGTAATGCATTAAAATACATCAACACTTCTGTTGTGGAGAAATATAGTCAATAACGTTGTGAATGCTTAGCTAGACGGACCTGCTCAACTATGCACAGATTCAACAAGCTCAAGTAGACTTGACGTTAGTTTTAAATGCTTATGGATAACAGTCGTGCTTTACTGCTATGAGAATTCTGCCTTGCAATCTGTGCAACAAACTTGTTGTTGAATTCTTCAATGTAAAGTGGTCCCATACTTTTGCCATTTTTGGCGGGGTTGCCATGTCAGATTATTATAAGTAATTTTGGGCTTGTTTTTTCAGAAAGCCGCAAGTTTCAATAAAAGCTGCAATGTCCCCATCTTCTGCCTAGGGCCTGCTGCCAACTGTACATTGTGTACATGTTACCACATCCCAAAATAATTCAGTGGCTAGAGGTGCGTTCAATAAAATCACTTTTGTTTGCAAACAATGGCAAATTCATTTCTGTTACATTTGTGGACTGGGCCCACACGGTGTTTTGATGGCCTAATACACTCTGGACTGGGCCCACATTGTGTTTTGATGGCCTAATATACACCTAAGTCATTGGCACAAATCTGGCGCACATACAGCCTTTATCCTGAGTATCTGGGACAGTTCTGGCCCACATGCACCAACCCAGGCAGGTGAAGTACTGATATGGCCCAGAACTGTCTGCTACATGGGATTCCACCTTCCAAATATTTTTTTTTTAAAGTATGAATATTTGTTTATTTTATTCTTTTAAATGTAACTTCAAAGGCCAGCTCTCTCACACACTTTAACAGAACACCTACTATTGAAATGTGAAAAGAAGCAACGCTTTTTGGGGCTTCGTCTGCAGTTCAATGCTGCTTGTTTTGGGCTTCTTTTGGCAGGCCCGGTTGCTTGTTTCTCTGGCAACACGGTTCTTGGGTAATATCCTCTGGTGTAGCCTCCGCCATTTCAGCCTCCACTAAATTTCAAAATATTTTTTAGTTGCTGTGTTTCGTTTAGACCCAACTAATCGATAATGACTTTCGTTGCCTACAATTTCTATTATCGACATTATGACATTTTATTAATTTGTTGTAGCATCCCTAATTATTAGTAAGAAGTGAATGTGAGGCAAGGTATAGAAAACACAGTACTGAAAAAAAACACTTGAAGGCAGGATACAGAGCCAAAGCATTTTATGATGTAATGGTATGCAGGGTCTGAAATTAACACCGGCCAAGCGCCAAATGTGGGTAGATTTTCCGTTTGGCAAGGAAATCACAAAAGGCTATCCACCACACTGGCCGGTAAACGTTTGTACCAAAATAGTAATGTAACGTAATAACTGGCATGATGGCTCGGAGGAAATGACTGATGTTGAAATATAATTGAAATCCGCCCATTACTACGGTGAGAAAATATGCATGCATTTTTTAAGGAATACGGTCCTATAGAGTGAAGTGTGCCGTCCGTTAGCCATCCCAGTCTTAAAAAAACTTCAGATCTTGCTGCAGTAAGATAGACATTTCTGTACTGACAGTGAAATGGTGAAATTATTTGAAGCAAAAAAAGATTCTCCCAGACAGAAGACTATACCATGTCTATAACTACATTGTCTATTCCATTAAAAGTTTGCAATGCCACAGCCTATGGTAATGCTGCCGCTTGTATTTTAGGTGTGTGAATAATTAGACCGGTAGCTAGATTATGTGTTCATATGTTGCCTGCAAAACCATGGAAAAAGGCAAATTTAGCATCATTCTTCACCTCTCAGAGTAAGAGGCCATGAATGGAAACTACATTAGCAAGGTGACCACAAAGCCTAAACATCTCACTGACAAAACATTTTACTAAAATGTTAAATATAAAGTAGTCTCATTCATTTCAATACGTTTTTAGTTTTGGAAAAATTCCTGTAAACTAGTGATCCAGTGACTGAAGCTAGGGAAGAGGTGCTGGAGGAGGAGCAGGCTGAGGGACAGCCGGCAGGAGTTGGAAGAGTTGCCCAGAGAGTAGTGAGACAGTGACTGAACCAACAAGGAGAACAGTGGTAAGCAAGGTTTTGATTTAGATATTATAGGAATACAATTCTGACTCTATGTATAGTATACATTCTTAATATTAAGGTTAGAATGACAGGTTATTGTGATGTAAAAGAATGAGACAAAGATAAATCATGACAGAACTTTTTCCACTTAGAATGTGAACAATTGAATTGAAAAATTAACTCTGAGGGGGAAAAATTAAAAATAATACCAATAAATTGATTGCATAGGTGTGCACACACTCTTATAACCAAGAACTGGACGTCCCTCCAAAATTGATGATTTAAAAAAAAAAAGAAAACTGGTCAGGGAGGTTTTCAAGAGGCCTACAGCAACATTAAAGGAGCTCTAGGAATTTCTGGCAAATATGGGCTGCGTGCTACACATGACAACAATCTCCCGTATTGTTCATATGAATGGGCTATGGGGTAGGGTTGGCAAAACGAAAGCCTTTTCTTTCAATGAAAAACATCCAAGCCTGGCTGAACATCAAGTCTCCCAAAAGCACATGGGAAAATGTGTCATGGTTTAATGAAACCAAAGTTGAACTTTTTGGCCATAATTCTAAAAGGCATTTTTGGTGCAAAAACAACACTGTACATCACCCAAAGAACACCATATCCACAGTGAAGCATGGTGGTGGCAGTGTCATGCTTGGGGCTGATTTTCTTCAGCTGGAACCAGGGCCTTAGTCTGGAGGGAGTTATGAACAGTTCCAAATACCAGGCAATTTTGGTACAATACCTTCACTGTTAGAAAGCTGAAGATGAAGTTCACCTTTCTGCATGACAATGAACCAAAGCCCACCTCCAAATCCACAAAGCATGGCTTCACCAGAAGAAGATAAATATTTTGGAATGGCCCAGCCAGAGCCCAGACCTGAATCCAATTGAACATCTGTGGGTTGATCTGAAGAGGGCTCTGCACAGGAGAACTAATTTGCAATCCTGACAGATTTGGTGAGCTTTTGCAAAGAAGAGTGGGCAAATTTTGCCACGTCAAGATGTGCCATGCTAAGAGACTCCTACCCAAAAAGTAATGTAATAAAATCAAAAAGGTGCTTCAACAAGGTATTAGTTTAAGGGTGTACACACTTATGCAACCAGGTCATTGTGAGTAGATTTTTCCCCCTCAAAGATTTCAGATTTTTCAAATGAATTGTTCATTTTATAGGTCACATTTGAGGTGGAAAAATTTCTGACATGATTTATCTTTGTCTAATTTTTTTACATCACAAACACCTGGCATTTTAACACGGATGCGGTAGACTTTTTAATATACACTGTAAATGATTTCATAGGATACGGATATCTGCAGAACCATCAAAACATTACATGTAATTTTGTTGATCGGGTATTCTCAGAACATTTTGTTGCCACAATAATTATATAATAATTGTAAATATCTAAAATGCTGAATGTGTATGCAGTGTTGCAGGGCCATTGTTCTCAACTTCATGGTACATTTTATTGAATTTCAAGAAATTTGCTTTAAAATATCATTAAGATAGGAAAGGGCCAAAAAACATAAATGTTTTGTTAGAAATTGATGTTTGGAGATAAGAGTTACAAGAGACAGGCTACAGTATGATGCTTAGGCTGTGATGATGAGTTGTTCTGTGTCACACAAAAAGGCAATATATTATTCCGGCCAATAAAAAATATGCTTGGCAGGTGGATTTTTTCATCTACTAGTTCCCTTGGCAGCTGAGCTATAAAGTAAATTTTGCACACTGATGCTATGTTTTGGTATGATACTTGGTATGTTATTCCACACAAATGCTACCATCTTCACATGAGCACTATTTGTAAAAATTGTTAAGTGTTACTTCTGTAACATAAAATTAAGTGTTTAATAAATATATATTTTTAAGGTGCTTAAAATGAATTGTTTTTGCATTTACAAAAAGTGGAAGATTTTTCCCCCACTGGTTTGTCCCTGATGTAGTAGTGGGAGTTCTATGGAATGTTACTTAATCCCTTCCTACATTTGATTTTCATTTGCTTTCCTTTTTAAACGGACGTAATTCTTTCCTCTGCTTGGGGTTTTATTAGGAAAACTAAAAGTGGGCCATGAATACTCTTTGTATGTTTTTCTCATTGTGTCTAACACAAACTATTGCATTAAGCTTGAGTTGTTCATGCTGGAGAAAAAGTAGGGCACTATGAATTCCACACCATAGTAAATGCAGAAGGAATTGCAGGATTTGGTAATAAAAATGGAAACTGCAAAATCTGGAATATTGCATAATGTTCCACAATTTGGCTGAAAATGATTAAAAGAATAATCAAAAGCAGGCCAAATTATTGTAGTAACCAAAATGATTTCAGTTTTCGATTGGGGGTTGGGGCGGTCGTTGTGGGACCTCACAGCTTGGCTTTCACTTTGAGAAACATGTCCAAGTGGACATCTGTGACAGACTAGTTGTCATAAAACTAAAATCACATGAAAATGACAACATAACGCCTAAAGCCCAAGTGAAGAACAAGGTAAAGCACCAGCATCGTGTTATACAAAACATGCCTTCAAACGACCATTAATAGTGCAAGCGCATAAGCAGATTCAAGAAAAAAATGTATTGAGTACTTTGTGGATGTGTGCGTGGAGTCTGACATCCCCTTAGAAAAGCTAAGAAAGCTGCATCATTACAAAGTTACTGGAATATCGTATTCAATTGCTATAGTTTTATTCATTTACAGTCTTTCTGATGATAACATTTGTGTAAAAGACCAAATTCAGAAAAATGGAGATGGAAAAAATTGCATTTGGGAATTGTTTTTACAGAATACATACAAAGATTTCATAGGGCCCTAAAACTGGGAGGCCACCAAGGAGGAAGCAGCCCCAGGTTTCATACAGGGCCTTCAGGAAGTTTTCAGACAGCATCACTTTCACCACATTTATAGACGTATTATGTAATTAAACATATTTTGCCATCAACCTACAAACTATCCGATATTGGCAAAGCAAAAACTCCTATCTAGATGTGTGGCAATTTATTGTAAGTCGCTTCCAGACATAAGTATTCAGACAGTTTGACATGACACTCCAAATTGAGCTCAAATGCATCCTTTGTCCTTTAATCATCCTTGAGATGTAGAACTTCATTGGAGTCCACCGGAGGCCAATTCAATTGATTGGACATGATTTAGAAAGGTACATCAGTCCACACGCACACGCGCGCGTCAAAATCATTAAGTCACAGAAGTAACCAAGCAAGGTGACCAAGAACACAGTGGACACTAAGATAGCATCAGAGACTCTCTGCAGAGATGGGAAAATCTGCAAGGATAACCATCTCTGCAGCACTCAATCTACCAGGCCTGTGTAGCAGCCAGTCAGTCCTGAATAAAAGGCATATGCCATGTGGCCTGAAGGACTGTGAGAGCATGAGGAAAGAGATTATCGGGTCTAATGACAAAGACACATTAGTTCTGAAGGCAAAGTGACAAGTCTGGTGAAAACAGGGTACCGATCATCACCTGGCTACTACCATCCCTATGGAGAAGCATTGTTGCAGACACATCATGCTAAGGGGATGCTTCTCAGTAGCAAAGACTGGGAGACTGGTCAGGATTGAGGAAAGGATCAATTATGCAAAACACAAAGAGGTCCTTGAAGAAGTGGTATACCAAATAGGCTTTACAACCTATCATATTGAGAAATAGCCATAAACCATTTTTTATCATATACCTAACCCTCTAATTGCCTACCATCTGTAATGTCCAATGTCACTGTTATTTTGCATAAGTAACATTGGCATATTTTCTCAATCTCCTTTGTTTAGAAATGTCCTAACTCAACAAAAAGTGAGCCGATACCATCTATCCTTGTATAAATGACATAATGCCTGTTTTTGCAAAAAGTTTATGTAAGTACATTGGCAATTGTGATGAATTACTAGTTAACAGGGTCTTGGTAAAAATGCTAGTGCGCATGATGTTAGCATGCGGGTAATAATACAACCCAGTATGTTGTCTGCGGTTTTGGTATGTGTATGCTGGTAATATTGTAAATAGCAGAATGGAGGCAGGACAGGATGAACATATGAAGCTCCGGATGCCGCCCAACACTGTTCTCCACCTGTCCCCAGGAAACAACAAATGGGCAGCAGAGAGGGCTCAAACAGCTGTTCCAATTTAGTGTGGTGAAAAGGTAAAGGATTGCTACTCACACAGATGGCCTGTAGTTTGTGTGCTTTCCAGCTCTCTAAAGTCTGTGGTGAAAAAGAAATAATTGACCTGATCCACCATATGCATCAACACTACCCAACATGTTGATGCATTGGAGATAAGCATCAACTGGGAAACATACAGATTGAACTAATCTGACTAACAGAAGTAAATGTATTTACAGTACTGCAAAATAATATGAATGCACAGTTATGTAAGCATTTATAGTATTATGTCAAATATAATGTATGTACAGAAATGTATGTATTTTCTGTAAGTACTCTACCGTTCAAAAGTTGGTGTCACTGTGAAATCACAGTTTTGTCCAAACAATAATGGGGTTGGCCTTGGGGGCCGTTTGTTTTAAGATGAATTTACACCGAAGATTCAAAACAATAAGAGTTTAAAGTTTTAACTACTTGCAAAAAACTGGTCCATAACATTAAAACCTGCCAGTTTACGCCATTTTGACTGGACAAGACTTCTCTTCAGTGTTTCTGTCAGCTTCTTGTGGCACAACTCCATGCTGCCTTCACGGTAACAGGAAATCAGTATCATATACAATTTCACCCACATAGCGTTTACTGTGTAAACTCTGGAAAATGGATGCTCTCTTTCTTGATATTACCCATGGAAGAATTTTTTTCTCTTAAAAGCGATCATTTCTCAGAGACAAAAACCTTGAATAACTCGTTATCGCAGTGGTTACACATTTACAAGAGAGATGTTCCGTTGTCTTCCCCTGAAAGCATCTTAGCGGCCAGCATCCAGACGCACATAAAAACACTATTTAATAAAAGTGGCTTAGAGTACATGACGGCAATACAATTAGGCGCAGGGCTCTCACGTTCAAAGGTTTTTAACTTATTTCCTTTAGAAAGTTATGCTTTTGCTTTTATCCCTAGACAAGTACCAGCTTGTTTTCCATTGGAACAATTCCTAAAAATGAGTATTGTTTGGCAGTTCAGATTGGTTGTTTAATTACGATTTGAATGTTAAATTGCTAGCAGTTTCTGACTGGCAGCTGTTTGTTTCCCTGGGAAACTAATAAATCTGTTTGTCATTTGATTATGGGCTTTTTTATGATTTTTGATGATTACAATAGTAACAACAATAATACCAATCAGAACAATAATCATCATTAATATTCAGGGCAATTAGCCTACATCATATTTGATGGGGGACGGTAAGGGACCTGGATAATGGATAGGGGGCGCTGGCCAAAATAAGGGTGAGAATCACTACCACAAGAATACTCTCAAATTTCATGAAAAAGAAAATAAGAAAATAATATTAAATAACTATCAGATACAATAAAAATGTAGACAGAATATATAAACTATTACGACAATACAGAAAACTATATAATAATATGTATTATGATTTTAATGAACAGCATAATTTGATTAAAGGGAAGGGTATAAATTGACGGCTTAATCAAAAGGATCATTTTAAAGTCAATTGTTTGTGAGACAGGAAACCAATGAAGGTCAGCAAGGAGTGTGATGTGGGCAGATTGATTGTCTCAGGATCCTTGCAGCACTATTTTGGATGAGCTGTATTATATTAATTGAATTTTCTTAGTACTGCATTCTCAAAATCAATTTTCTGCATCAGAAAGGGTGAGAAATGGTCTTGGGTGAGAAATGTTTAATCTGGGCCTTAAAAGAGAGTAGGTTCAAAATCGGCAATGACTGAGGAGAGGGGAATAATGTGGCAGTCAATGGCAGGAAAGATGTTGTAGGAGTTGATGATTTAATGTGGCGTGCCAATAAGCATTGCCTCTATCTTGAGTTGTAGGAAGTTGTTCTGCACCCAATGTTTTACCTCACCCAGACAGTGGGACAGTATTGACATGGCAGATTTGGTTTAAATGTCAGGTTTGGTTTTACTGTACACCTGTGTGTCATCGGTGTAGCTCTAGAGCTGAACACTGATGTCTGAAGATCTGGCAAAGTGGAAGCATGTATAGCAGAAAGAGAATAGGTCCTGGCACTGATTCTTGTGGGACACCTCTGATCTTGCCTCACCAAGAGGAACATACTGCTTGTGGTTAGAGAGGTAAGAGGTGAACCAGTTTAATGCAGTCCTAGAGATGAAAGTGTACTCTCTTAGGTGCTGAAGTAGAATGGTGTGAGCAAAAGCCGCACTGAGGTCCAGAAGATTCAGAATGGATGGGGATCCTGAATCTGCAGCCATGAGCAGATAAGATGATGAGCTCATAAAGCTGGTAAGCAAAAAAGTGGGTCTAACTTCTAAGCAGCTGTAGCAATAACAAACATTTATCTGTTTTCTGTCTCTCTGCAATGCACAGGATTAAAGAACACAGTGGATAGGACCAAGCCACACATAAGACTGTGGCAGGAAATCACTAAAAGCAGTAAGGGTGATATTACATAAGGTCATTCAAAACTATTGCCATATCTTCTTCAGGACCACCAGATACAATTTTGAATGCATTTCCATCACTTGAAACAAAGATTGGGAGATAATTGGACATATATTTAACCCAGTGTTGCCTCTGTTAAAACTTAAGGCTCTTGATTGCAAGAAATGGAAGCTGAGGGGTTAAAAAACAAAAATAAGTTTAGTCCATGGGGGTCAGAGCAAACAGGCAAACTCCCCCTTTCTGCCCCCCTTTCAACTCAGCATCATCTTCTTAAAAAACCATGGGGTGAACCTTGAAATGGGGGTTTGTATTGCCAAACCACAATCCTCAGCTCTAACGTAAATGCCCTGCACTAGACAAAGCCCTCTATCCAGTCCACAGCAAACTCCAGTCCACCCTGCCCCCTCCACTCCTTAAACCCAAACAAACATGAGCACGCACAAAAACACATACACCCTGCCCCAAACTCCCCTAAGCTGGGGCTGCTAATAAATAGTTTTCGCCCCACCGGTTCTTTACTTGCTTGTACAACCCACAAGGGTCAGCGCTCTGTTTGCCCCACCCCAGCTGCCGTCCAATAGACCAGAGCACTCAGCTGAGTGAGCTACTCCAGCACCCCCCACTCACACTTGGTTCCCCAGTGAACAACTCTTCACACACAGCCAGGCGGCCAGCCTCAGAAATTATTGACAGTTCAGGTCACTTTAAAAGCCATTGCATCAATCAAATTAAAGTTACCCTACAACACAGCATACATAAAACAATCTGTGTAGATAGAAATACTATAATACACACATTTTGGAAAATAAAAAACAACAAAAAGGTTGTAGATGTTTGGTTAGGAGAGTGGAAAGCAGTTGCATGTTGCAAATATGGTGGAAACTATTCTTCAGATAAACTAGTGGATGATCAGATAGATCACATCTACGCCCAAAAAAAGATTACATTTAAAGAGGTCTAATTTAGCAGGGTGGCAAAGGTGAGTAATTTGTTGTGAGTGACTGCAGTGTGTTCAGTATGTCCCTGGTTCGAGCTCAACCGTTCGGTACCGGTCCAATGCTGAGTCCGTGACACTGTCAGACAGCACCTGCTACCCAGTCTGCATTGTGGCCCATAATGATAAGTACACAGGCTCTTGAGGAATCTCGCAAAAACCACAAATTGGAGGAACATTTAGTATTGTTGTTCACTGAGGACAAATGTGAGGCCGAAGTCTTAATCCTAGGAAAAAGGAACATCTAAAAAAAAAAATGCTTAGTTGATATGCAAGCAATCTTCTGATAGATATTGTATGAGTATTTTTATTTGATTTACAAAGAAACAGACTTCCATGCCAAATAAATCAATTGAGAATCGTGTTGGGACCTATCGGCTTCAGTATCTTAGCAGTAAAAGACAAGTCTACTGCTCAGAATCGAGCTATTCAGAATACCACTATACAGCTTAGTAAATGGCAAAATAAGTTGGGGACTTATAATAGGACAATGACAGGGTAAAATCTTATATCAATGTATTTGAGGCAATTCGCATATCAAAAAAAAAATATTATCATACAGCAACAACAAGCCTTGGTTCACTGGTGAGCTTAGGAGTCTCCCCTCTGACCTTTTCCTCCAATGGGTTTTGAGAAGAAAACAATGACGGGTAATTGAGAAATGTCCAATTGAGATTCTTTCCGACCAAGCCACTTTCAGTTGCCTGACATTTTCAAACCCGTTAAGTGCATTCAATGCGTAGGGCAGTACATAATTTGGTTGTTCCACAAAAGTCCATATTCTGGTACATGCCCAACGTATTTTGACACGTTCAAAAAGCTGGCTAATGGTATTCTGAAAGGGTCGATGTTAAGGTATCACGTCCTCAACAACTGAAGCAGGATCCATCACCACAGGTACTTTAGGTCATAATGGGTGAGTAAAACCAATGCTGGTCAACTCACAATGTTATTGTGGCAACAAGCATCAAGTGGTCAAAGGTCAATATGAGCAATGAGGACACTGTTTGTGCATCTGTTACCTTTAATCTTCACCGTTGGAGAATTGGGTCCAGCAGACTGTTTTCTCCATCCCCTCCAGTTCTGACAAAGACTCTCAGCCTCCGATATGAAGGAGCAGAGCGAGTCCTCCTCGAACCGGTCAGAATCTTCGAAGGAGAACCTCTCTCCGTCTTCCCACTCGGCGAACATTAGTTCCATAACATCCACTGTAGGCTATGCAACTCCGGATTCAATTGGACCATACAATAACAAAGGCCTTCCGTCAAAGAAAAATACAACGGATGAGAACTGCCAACCACTGACAGCGAGCCGAAGCTAAGAACACTTCCACAAGACTCCAGTAAAAGTTGGGGGAGGGGTGAGCGCAACACAAGCCAAACACTGCTGAGAGCTCACTGTACTCTCGCATGCGAGCAACACAGTAAAACAAGAATATCCATTCTCAACAGTAGGGGACAAAAAAGATGAGCCTTCACAAAATGTACGTAGTTAGTCTTCAATAAATGAAAAGGGAGATAAACCTTATCTTTCTTACCAAGGGCCTTTCTATTTAGGGTGATAACTTATTTGACACCGTATACCGGTATCCATGACTTCAGAGAAAATTAACCCCGGTCCGGGAACAATTTCTTTTCTGTACGTAACCGCCCAGTTTCGAATTAAACAGTTTTCTGCTTGTCTAGCTATTTGAGTAGAGAGTACTTTTAAGGGAGACGACGACCCCCACTCACTGAACTGTGCTGTACTAGTCACCCATACAGGCACATGTTGATAAGGTTCTTTCTAGCTAACTACTTACAATGACAGTTTTTACATTAGCTAAGATTAACCCAACTTGACCATACAAATGTTGACGGTCAGCTATTGTACTTAACTATAAAATTAAATCTACATACATGTAACTTGTTTTCCTCCATTTCCTTTCTCCTCCCCTTCTAGACGTATCAGCTGTGCTACACAGTGCCCGTCTCCAGACAGTCGTACATAATGTTCCAAAAGCTTGCCAGCACTAACACCATAGCAGGCCTTATAATACCACAGCTAATGAAGCAAAGTTAGCTAATTAAATAATAATCGACCGTATTTCATTATTCCTTTGACTGACACCCACTACTGAAGCCGGAGGATCTAGCTTACAGCTAGTTGGCTAATGCTACCTAGCTAGCTAGTACGGTGAAGCTAACAACACTGGTCAACCAGAGCAGCTTGCTATGTTAGCTAGCTAACAGCTTATAAATACCTGAGTATCGATTGTCATCATTCGTAAATGTGGTATGCATCCTCATTTAAGTGAAACATTTTAAGAATAACAGTTTTTACGAACTGTCTATTTCTGGCAGGATACAATACTACCTACTCTGCCTGTTCCTAATCCGATTCTCAAAGCCCCACTGCACTGTCTATATAGACAGTCAGCACCCGCTCCAACAAGGCTTGTTTACATTGACAATTTGAAGAACTATACATCCGTCAAACTTGGCTAAGTGTTTACTATTTTCGATCAACGGTCTTCAGTAATACTGCACGGTCAGCTATATATTTTTGGATTGCAAACACACGATACGATCTATAGATAATACCTTGACTAGAATTTATTTTCCTTTGTATTTTCAAAAAGCTTCCTCGCTTGAGCCCCCCACTGGTTCCCGATAACTCCTAGTCCGGAAACCGTAACAAAGACCCTTTCCTTTTCCCCAACCGATACCAGTAGTCCTATCGCCCCCAAGTTCTGTCTTTCAGCCTTCTAACGACACCGGAGTCACCCCAAAATTGTCTCAACAATCCCCACTCTCTTCCACTTTCTCCGGTCGGGAAGATGGCTCTTCTGCTCTCGTCTCGTAGGCTTCAGTAAAAGCTGTAGCCTCTATCAGCTGATTTTAACTTCCGCCTTGTATTTGCTGGCTCTCTTGTAGGTGCGGAATCTAGTAGAAACCTTCTCTTCTGGCGGTGCAGATAAGGACATTAAACACCAACAAAGTTACGCCATCATGAAAAATATGTTTCCCTACATTCATTCCCTAATTAGTTTGGCAGTAGAAAATGCCCAGCCTGTTATCCCTTTACTAGTCTTATGTTTTGTATATAATAGATGGACCAGTCACATCCCAATCCATAGCAACTCCCAAAAAGTGCATATTCATAAAAACGTTATATTTATAATGTAATCATTTCAGAAGATTATCATTGTGAATTATGTGAAATGGAAAACACTTTTTAGTCTAGTACATCGTCCCGTATAATGGTAAAAAAGGGTTATGTACCTTTTCTCTGGACACTGGTTTCAATTCTGCTCAAGATCCAGACGCTTCCTCCTATTCACGGATACATTTTTTGCATGTATTCTCTGTACATTATTTTTTAAGTAAATTAGTTGGAATAGGCTTCCATCCGTAACCTGTAGTTACAAGCTTGACAGTGGTCTTCTGCGTTCTACGTAGCCTATGCATGTTGAAGGAAGTTATTCTATTGCCTATTGTTTAAAGTGCCAAAAATTGTTTTTGACATATTTTCCTATTAGTTTAGTTGTTATAGTGGCTTTTTAATAGCTGTACTTAGTTATATCAGTTGTTTAATCAAAAATGTTATTAAATATCGTTTTCCCCTCTGAAGGGAGAAAATAACTAGCAATACTTCCAAGTTGACGGTCACCAGATTTACCGGTCTAAACCAGAGGTAAAACATCGGAGTTTAACAGGAGTTGCTCGGATCGATAAAGAAAAAATAACAGATTTAAAAAAGGAATGTAAAGCAGTTAAGCCAAAGCGCAACTACTTAAAAGTTAGCAGCTGAATAACAGACTATTTTAAATTTGTGAGAGCAAGTCACGTATGTTTTATAATTCCAGATTAAAGATCCATTCCTAGATTTTTTTACCACTGGTTGGTAAAACGGGGCTGTTGAACAATTCTGTGTGCATACTGTATTTGCCAGTATAGGCTATTCAGGTTGGGACAGCTCAGGGTAGAACATTGTTGAGACCAAAGTGTGGCTGCTGCTGTGTGGTACGACTGAGTTTCGCGTACCTTTAGACAGGCCCTGATCCACAAAGCCTGGCATTGACCCCACATATTTCTCCACTCGTTTTGTTTATGCATAAACTTCATTGCTACTGATCTTGTGCGGAGCTTATTGCATAAGTGTCCGAGAACAAGCTTTCCCTGCTTTTTAATTGTTCCACCTCTATCGCTGCGGCCCACATCATGTGATGTAGCATATTTTGCACAGCATAAACATTATGTATTATCTGCTGTAATGCTAGCTATCAAGCCACAAGACAAAGAAAGAACATTTTGTAATTAAATGTCCAATGAGGAATGGAGGAATTAAAACTCGAATGAGCTTCGTAAATTAAAAGAGAAAGGCTGGCTTGGGGAAACATTTTGATATTGTTTTGACTGGCCATCTGAAGTGGGATATTAAAAATAACAGCAAAATAACCCCTCTCCAGCATAAACTTGACAGATAATGCAAAGGCCGCCTCACAACAGCAGCAAATACCAGTCAGCAAAGCTTCTGGTATTTCCCAGAATACCCGCCAAAGTGAATCAGGGACCATAGCCATTTCTTTTGCTTTCTAAGATATGGAATACTGTTCAAGGGGTTGGGTGAAGCTGGGAGACCAGAGGAGGATTTGACAAACCGTTGACGGTGACCATTGTGTAATGATAGTTAAAAGTGGCAAACAGAAGATTTTGACATGGTACCAAAGGTAGGCCTGCTACTTATGTGGCCGACATGCCCATATAATTTTACAAATAGTTAATAGTTTTGGACAATAATATGTGAGCATGTTTATGCCCTGCCGACAACCCTACCGGCTTCTGTGACCTTTGCGTCCATGCCCAAATATTGTGTTTCGGATAGGCTTGGTTATGAATCACATGTTGGGAACACTTTCACAAGGAGAGTTAATATATTTGGATATTAATTGGTATAGGAACTAGTTCAGAACAATACTACCAATAATTAAAAAATGGCAGCTACAGGGGAACGGCTTTGATATCTGACAGCCGCACAGTTGACAGGGCACGTCACTCAGGTCTGACTTCCACTTTGTTTTACAATGCCCTCCAAATGTATTGAGACAGTGAAGTCAACATCCTCAATTTGCTGTACACTCAACACATATGATAGGATGGAAAAAACATGAACATCAGACGAACGTATAGACTCCCCTTTTATTTTCAGCTGTTTCAACACGTTAATCCAACTATGAATACCACAACTCTCAGTGTTCCATTCCCAATATCATGCAAGCATAATATTGGGACAGTACTACTTTTGGGACAATACTACAATTGTAAGTATAAAAGCTAGTATTTAGGCGCAAATCTCTTGCATTTAATATCAGCATGTGAGTCTGAAACTTATTGATAACACCATACATATCTACAGTAAAAAGAACTGCCCTCTTATTGTTAGTGTTGCAAAAATTCTGTGAAAGTAGTACGAAAGTGACAACATTTCTTCAACTCGAAGGAAAGCCAATCATAACCAGGGTTCATGTTGTTCTTTGGTTAAAATTAGAATATTCTTGGTTCAGAGAGGGGAGATAACATAATTCATGGATGTTTTACATGTTTAAATTGATATTTCAGTTTTTATGTTTGACCTCATTTCCCATTTATCTTTAGCATTGAAGCATCATCCAGACAGTTGTTTTGGTCCAAGTTCCCTTTCTGAAACTTATTTGGCTGTTTAGTCTGGCTACGCAAGTCTAGCAGTCTGTGGATTTAGAAATCAATTCAAAGATCAGAGCCAAATTGGATGTACACACAGTTCGAGTGATACACATTTATGATAGTAATAGTGGAAATAGTTGTGTTTTTTGATTGACAGGCCTTTATAGACCGGAAAGACATGAGATGCTTGTATGGTTTAGTCTTGGGACATTTTTAAGTATGTAGATTTTCCCGCCCATTGCAGTATATGGCTCATGCACGAAAAAAGACAATTCAATTTCAGGAATGGAACTTGTTGAATCAAAACAATTGTCTGGGTGAAGCTTAAACATTAAATGTAAAGCGCCTTTGGAAAATATTCCAACTCATTTCCTTTCCCCACATTTTTTGTGTATTGCACTTAATTTATATACACTATCATTTAAACTCTGGACTCACTTAGACATTTCCTTGTTTTCAAATCAAATAAAAGCAATTTTTGTCCATTAAAATAATATCAAATTGATCAAAAATACAGTGTAGACATTGTTAATGTTGTAAATTGATGTTGTTGCTGAAACTACTGATCTTTAATGGAATCTCGACATACAGCCCCGAAATAAATTAAGAGACCACTGCACCTTTTTCTTTCCTTTCCAAAAAAGTTGAAAAGGAAAGTATTGAATGAGGAACAGGGGCATTCAATTTGGGGCATTCAATTTGCCTCATTCATTTTAACCCTTCTGCTCCTCACTCAAAACCTGGAAAGGAAAAAAAGTTGCAGTGTTCACAATTTTTTATGAAGCTGTAGGTAACGTTCAACACATGTTTCTGTCCAGAATTAACACAACACAATTATGCTTCAGCATTCCTAGAGAGGATTTGGTCAGTGTTTTGGGAGACCCAGTGTCAATGTTGGCGTCTGAAAGATGTTTAATCCTGCTCAGTAATTTCAAATGACCCCCCGCCATTTTTTTCCTCTGCAGATAGTTTTTGTCAGAATTAATCAACAGCCTTTTGTGCAGACAGTATTGCAGTATTAATCAATATCTATCACATTCCCAGTCATTTTGATTCTGTAAATACTCCAAACACACCGTTGAAATGCTGCTAAACAAAACATTTTCATGTAGCACTTGCTGTTACAAAAGTTTTAGGCTGCATTTCAATCTGTCTACACGATCCTACTAAAAGCATGGCATATTTTCCCACGTACTAACCCTCTGTCACAACAAAAGATGCCTTTAAGAAAAATAAGGCTGTAAGGAAATGTCATGATGAATCAGACATAAGATTGGCCTTAGTACTCGGAAAATGGCCTGACTTGAATATGGGATTTTCCGTTGTCAAATAGTAATGAAACACAAGTGTGATACAGATATTTAATGACACCATTTAAAACACATGATCCATTTACATTAACGTTCACAGTACTATATACAGAGTTGTTACAGGATATTTATGAACCAAGGCATGTACAGTAGACATATAGCATTTTGATCATTTCTTTTTCACTAAAATGGTTTGGCAGGATTGAAATCTGGAAGACCATTTTAAATATTACACACAGTGCCCTGCCAAAATATTGAAAAAGCAAAGCATTTTTTCTTCTTTTGGCTCTATACAAGAAGTATTTGGATTTGAAATCAAACAATTACTATCAGGTTCATTTATACATTTTCAGCACTTGAGGTACTTTGGTTCATATACGTTCCACCATTTACAAACACTTTTTGTACAAATTATTCACATTTTAGGTTAACAGATGTGTTGGGATTTCATTTGACAGGTGTTACTTGTTACTCAGTTTTGTTCCACCTCAATTAGTGTATTCATGAGAGAGCTTTTAATGTTTAGTCTATATTTGAGTCTTTGAGTTAGCTCTTGGAGTCTGCTATTGTTGTCTGTCAGAATTAGGACAAAAGTAGTTACAATAAAGTCAAGGAAAACTTTGAGGCTGGAAAATCATAAACAACCAACATTTTCCAAAAACACACTCTAAACTTTAAAGTGCAAATGACTAGTTAAGTTCAAAATAGGATGACTAGTTTGCAGTAAATTTGACTGGTTATGCTAAAATGGAACAAAAAACTATCAAGTTATATAATCAGCATTGTGGACAGATGAGAAAAAGATTAATATGTAACAGTGACAGCAAGAAGAAAGTCTGTAGAAAGAAAACTGTCCAAGATCTATAGCAAACCACCTTAACTGTGAAATATGGTGGGAGTGTTATGATTTGGAACTTGATGATCGAACTCCTGACAGAAGCCAAAGAATAAGTTCAGAAGTGTACAGAAAAATATTGTGTTGTGCAAGCAAATGGCTTCAAACTCATTAGACTTCAACCTACAACAAGACAATGAACCCAAACACTGCAATAGCAAAAAAGTGAGTTCCTGTCAAAGCAAGTAAACAAGGCAATTTCAGGATTAAAAGCATTTCAGGCAGACTTCCAGCAGTTTATGCCTGCAAAGGATATGCGATCAAATATAAAAAATATAGTGGATATAAAAAGTCTACACACCCCTGTTAAAATTACAGGTGTTAGTTAAGTAAAAAAATTTGACAAAGATAAATCATGTCTGAACATTTTCCACATTTCATGTGACCTATAACGTGAACAATTCAATTGAAAAACTAACTGAAATCCTTGAGGGGATGATGTCAAGATTTTAATAGACTCCTATCCAAAAAGTGTTGTAATTAAATCAAAAGGTGCTTCAACAAAATATTAGTTTAAGGATGTGCACACTTATGCAACCAGGTTATTGTAAGATTTCTATTTTCCATTTTTCCCTCTCGAAGATTTCAGTTAGTTTTTCAATTGGAGTGTTCACATTAAAGGTCACATTAAAAGTGGAAAGAGTTCCACTTATCTTTGTCTCAATCATTTACATCACAAAATCTGGCATTCGAAGAGGGTGTGTAGACTTTTTATATCCACTGTAAGTGTTTATTTGGACATATATTAATCTGTCCCAAGTCTTGGCCCTTCATAAGGTGTTGGCCTTGCAGTATGTACACAAGTAAAATCTGACAAATCTATACTTCAACCTTGTAGTAAATGTTTAATCCAAATCAACTACCTCACTTCTACACACACATTTATTTTCATAATTAACAGAATTTCTAGCCTAGAATGCAGCTTTTGCACAATTGACATTCACAAAACGGACAACTTGACCAACAACCAAAAACCTGTAGTAAAGAGACTGAAAGCAACATGCCACATTAGGTTTAATCATGTAGTGAACTTAAAATGTAGGCTTCCCTCAAGTTTACAGGTGGTATTAGTGAGTAATTAAGAATATGTTTTGTTCCTTTTGGAATTGAGGTCAGTACTGAACCAAAGTGTCTTCTAAACAGCCAGATAATTCTGTATTAATAATCACATGAAGCTCAGCGTTGTGCCTAAACGTTGTCCAACAAAGGTGGGAATTTGGGAGCACACCCAGTGTTTGTCCCACCCTGTTTTTACTTTTTTATCTGGCATTTTATGCTTTATTTGAACAGAGAGTGGTCCAACCTAGACCACCTTGTACTTCAAGTATATTGTATTAGCCCCAACCCAGCTATTGCACATTTCAACATGGTTACAGTGGGCATGTATTCAGAAATGAGAGTGTAATGTGACCAGGTAAAAACATGGAAATTACAGACAGGCACACAGACAGGAAGGCAGACAGATAGACATATATACTATATTTAAGCCATTATCACCAAGAGTTTCCTAAATTATATTAGAAAACGACAAATATTATGAGCCCCTTGATCAGGATGTATCCCACATAGGGACACATGCCCTACATGGCAATCAGCCTTGACAATTATTGATATACAGGATGACAGGTAAACAAACACTGAATTTAATGAAAAATAAATTAGTAAAAAAAAAACATAAAAACCTGGAGGCCTCTTCCGGATCCCCGGTGGTCTACGAGCCCTGATCAAAGCCAGCCATCTGAACACTGACCATTTTGACAAGTTGTTTCAGTCAAGAGACAAGCAGATTATTATAGGAATGAATTAGATTGCATGCACGATTGGAATGTTCTTGACACAATATAAATGTAAAGCTGTGTTTCTACTGTAGGTACTGTACATCTACAACATTGTACCTTGAAGACCCTCCACCTAACGCTCTGGACTAGACTTCGTCCCATTGGCACCATTAGTTAGCCTTTCACGGGTGTCACTGTGTGATATTATGGCCCGCCATTCTAGGGGCAATTTCACTGACCTATGCAGTCTGGTTCTCATAACCGAACGCTCGGAGCTTTAAATGGTCTCGTCAGATTTGTTGTTCCATACAATCCAGAATGCTCAAAGCCATTTGCAAGCTTCTTCAAGTGTTGGCAATAAAAGCAACAAATTAAAAGCACTCCGCGGTAAGAGGATCGTCATGGGTGATACCAAGAGCCGATGCCATGGAGCGGTCACCTTCTGTAACTGGTCCCTGAACCCTGGAGGTCTTCTGATGACCCTGGGGCATCTCCACTGGTACCGCAGCAGCATCAGATCATGGGAGGGCTGTTGATGACCTGGTCAATCCAGCGCAGGAACCTACTGACCCGCGTGTACACACCGGGGAACGAGGGGTCACCGCAGCCATGACCCCAGGAAATGACCCCGGTCAGTGCCCAGCGGCCCCCCTCCCCCTGACACACCAGGGGCCCACCGCTGTCGCCCTGGCAACTGTCGACACGCCGCCGGTCGGAGAGGCTGCCTGCACACAGCATGCGGCTGGTGTAGCGTTCGCCGTAGCGCTTCTTGCACTTCCACGAAGGCAGCAGTGGGACCCAGGCCTGCAGCAGGGTACGGGAGTACTCCGAGTCTGGCCACAACAGACAGATGAGAGAGAGGGGTCAAAAGGGTGAAGGATCATTTTCATTAAAGGAAATGCTGAGACAAATGAAGAGATGGATCGAATCCCATGTGAACATGTCCGCTACCTGTAATTCCCCACCCGGTGATGACGCAGGCAGAAGGCCTCTTGGCCGACTTGTTGCCAGGTGCTGGGAGGCAGGCTGAGTTGGTGTGAGGGTTGAAGGCCACACAGTTTCCCTCAGTGCCTCTCAACCTGAGCAAGGCGATGTCATACTCCCAGCCCTGGCTGTGGTACTTCTTATGGACAACGATGCGCTCTGGGGATAGGCTGCGCTCAAAGTCGTCTCTCTCCTCCGTGTGGTAGTCACCCAGACGCAACAGATAACGAGATGGGTCCTTGCCAAACCTAGCGTAGAGGAAGTGAAGGTATGAAGCAGAACGCAAAATGTACTACCTCCTGCTGAGAATCACTTGAGCTGAAAGACAGTGAGACATGACAACAATCTAGATGGGTTCTCAATTGGTAAACCTGATTTTGTTTAAATTAAATAAAAAAACCTTAATAGGCAGATTTGACCATATTCCTGTCATAGATGAACTCATTGATAAAACAAGATGATACTCTAACCCACATTTGAGGCCGGTGTAGCGAACACAGATTGAGTCTAGTCCACTGAGCTTGGTCAATGACTAGGTTGAATCTATGTCTGCGAAACTGACCAATCATGTTAATAATGCAGTCATTGCAGTTCCGTCATTGGGCACTGGAGGTCTTCACATCCCACCTCTTGAAGCAGTGTGCAGCGGTCAGGATCCAGCAGGAGTTGATGAGTGTGGCTCCACACAGGGGGTGGTTCCCTTTGGACTGGGACTTGAGCCACAGAGACACCTGCCAGGGCCAGTCCCCCCTACCACAGCACACCCAGGGCAGAAGACATTTAAAACATATATAAAAAAAGAGAGTACATTTTGTGATTTATGCAGTGATACATTGAGTACATTAACAGACCTTATTTGTTTGTACCTTTGGTGTAAAGTTTAAGTTAGGGCTAAATATTTGTATGGGAATAACTTTTGGACCCCGCAGTCCTCACAAGTAAAACATAAGTGTGTGTGTGTGTGTGTGTGTGTGTGTTTACTGTACTCATGAACACTATCAAAGTCAGGCCAGACTCACTTACAGAAATGTGTGTGTGGTTGACGTAACAACATCAAACAGATTCAGTGATGGCAGCACTGGTCTGGCAACAGGCTGCAGGGAAACGTTGCGCCTCCAGCCTGACCACTGTGTCCAGTTCTATGCATCAGAAAGCTGACATTTCCAAGAACATCTTCACCTTTGCAGAAACAGGTTCTGCCAAAAAATACAACCTACCAATCTGGTTCCCTGCAAACCATGACCCATCCTGTGTTTTAAGCCCTGAGTTAAATGTTCATGTCTTTCCCTACACTGTATTTTCCTAGACAGTATTTTCCTGTAATGTTCTTTCCTACACTGTATATCCCAACACTGTATTTCCTTACACTGTATTTCTCTATGCTGTATTTCCATAGGCTGTATTTCCCTGCACTCTTTTTCCCTGCACTGTATTTCCCTGCATTGTATTTCCCTACACTGTATTTCCCTACACTGTATGAGAAATATTCCATATAATGTTGCTGTCAGGGAAACCAAACACTGATTTTGTAAGTGAGCTGCCTATTCAACTGTTACAAAGACACAACTTTTTTAAGATAGGTTCCGGTAAAACAAACTCCCTGGTATCACACCTAGATAACATGGGATACAGATGTAGGTTGGTGGTCCTGATATTTGTCAGCCTTGACCTAGTTCACAGGCTAATTATACATGACCTCCAGACTGCAGGACTGCATGAGACTAGTGATAAGCAGATGGCTGGCTACTATCTGTGGCGCCCCACCTAGTGGTTAGACTAACTGTCCAGTAACTTAAAAGTTGTTACATTTGAATTCCTGAGCTGACAGCATTGGAAATAGAATATCTGCTGCTGAACACTTGAGCAAGTTAACCATAATTCTTAGTGTGAACTGCTCTGGATAGAAGCAGCTGCTAAATTGAATAATGTCTGGGCAATTCTGGGAGCCTGGCTGGGAGCCACTTATGTGTCTTGAATAGAACAACCTCTGCAATGTTTAAATGTCTTTATTGATGTAATGTTACTTGTAGATATAAATGAAGTATAGCCATAGTTAGAGATTGTTGGACCCCATTATAAGGTTCCAAAATACTTTTTTAGGGTGTACGATTAGAACAAAGAATCTAGCAAGGTAAAGATTAGTGTTTGTTGTCAGGGGCAGCACTGCTTGTGCTTTTAGTATTGTTAGAGGCCATACGTACAATTTTTACTGTATTACTGGACTACTATACAGAAACATGAATGACCAGAAAACCTCTGAATGTTTTAAGTGAATGTTTCAAATATTTTTGTAAACTATATTATTCAGAGTTCCTGAACTATTCACCTTTAACACTTTCTCGCCCATCCAACTCATACAAAATGTTCTTTTTGAGGGATATTATATACGCTTTTTCATAGGGAACTTAACAGTCAGGGGTCAACATACCAAAATTACAAACAGGCTACAAAAATATTTCTAAACCCAATATAAAGAGACAGACAGGCTGCTTGACTGGGGAGAGAAACAGGTTTGCCTGAGCCGACTGCCTGAGGTTAAAAGAAAAAACCCTCATCCAATTCTAAACCCTACTAGAAAGCAACCGTTTATATTGTAGCACTAATTTAGAGATACAAAGTTTTCAGACAGATTTAAGGAGAGAGGACTGAGACAGAGCAGGAGGAGCAGCCTGCATTGATGCAGCCAATAGTGTAGCTAATTTCACTGTGTATGTTTGTTCATCTCCACCTACCTCTCTATGCCCCTCTTGAAAACCCAGTCTGGTGACCGCTAAAGTAATAAAAATCCTTTAAAAAATCCTCTGATTTTTTCAGTCCAACTCCACCCCTCAACTTACTTGGCCATAGCCTGGCTTTACGCGTGTGTACAGTGTCTATACTGTACCTGATGGACTTGTCCCCACCAATGATCCTTCTCCGGCGACGCTGCGTGTTGGACCTCATGCCGCAGGTCTGTGTCAGCCTGGCGCCGTCCCCTGACGGGTCGGGGACATAATCGCAGATGACCCCCGCGTCTTCGCTGTGTCTGCAGTCGTGGGCGTCTTCTCCCTCAGCCGGACACTCCCCCAGGGAGGCCTCAGCCCCCGTGCACCTCACATTGTCCAGGTGTATGGGTCCCTGGCCCTCTCCGAAATAGGCCATGGAGCGAGCCTTCGACACCCCGCTGAGGAGAAGACATTGGAAGTTTCCACGTGGGATTCAGCAGACAAGTGGGGGATAATTTGTCTGCAACATGGATTGATCCACTCTGAGAATGGGAGCCTCTAGCAGTCTAACCTAGAATTGACAACAACAACATATTTACACAAATCCCAGGTGCCTGCAGACCACTGCAGCGCTGACGTCATTCCAGCCGTCGTCACACACGCTCCCCCACTGGCCATTCAGAAACACCTCCACACGCCCCTCCCTCCGGCTCTCTCCATCTACCAGTCGCACCAGAGGGCCTGGGTCCAGAACAGAAAACCACCCATGAACCGCAATATACAACCGTAATAATACTTTAACACCTAGAGACACGTGGATAGGAACTCTGATTTGTGGTCTGATGGGGCGCAGTACCTGCGATGCGTGGAAGCCCTGTAACCTTGTTGGTTTCACCCCTCCTTTCGCAGCGCACCCCTACATCCTCGCTGTGGGAGCAGTCATGGCGCCCCCACTCAGCGTGTCCGCAGGCCAGCAGGGTGCCCTCCGTGCCGTTACACTTCACCTCGTCCAGCAGGATCAGCCCGGTGCCCTCCCCGTACAGTCCGTCCGATGCCACCTCCGCGCGCCCTCTGCTGGACAAAGCGTGCCGTTACAACAACGTCACCACGTATGAAACGTCGCAGGATCACACTGTCTGCAGGAGGGCTCCATTAGACCCACCTGAAACCCAGCTGTCTACAAACGACCTGCGCGTGTTGCTCTGTCCAGTCGTCGTCACACACCGTACCCCAGTCTCCAGAGTGGTACACCTCCAGCCGGCCTTCCCAGGGACTGTCGGACCCCACCAGCCTCACTACACCGTCTGCAAGCGTGCGGATGAGACAGAAGCAGCGTTTGTGGCCCGGATACAGACACGTGTGTGTTGTGGTGTTTACATGCACGTGTGGTTCCAGTCCTGACCTGTATACGGGTTACAGGACACACCAGCGTCCTCCATGTGGTCACAGTTGTGTTGTTGCCAGTGGTTGTGGGGACATTCCTCCAGGGAGAGCTCGTTGCCTGTACACTGCACCCCGTCCAGATGGATAGGCCCAGAGCCCTGGCCAAAGTGGGCCCAGGTCCATGCCTTCGGTACCCCTCTGATTGGGTACACATAGATTAGCATACACAAAGACCATACCAGTGTCAGGTATGATATTGCTCTATCTTCTTGCTATATGTTTGCTGTGCATACATTTTCTCTTTCTCTTTAAATTATCACTACGTAGTTGTAGTGTGTTATGCCACCATTCATAAGCTTATTACACTCATATGTATCTATAATATAAAATAACTACTACCCTGATTGCTGCTAGTTTACCGTACTATTTTCTTTAAACTGCTGCTAGTGTACAGTGATATGTATATTTTGGCTTTATGTCATTGCTTTTTTTCTTTCTTTTTTGGTCTGGCTATATTTTTCTTTATTTACTCTTCTTCTTAGCTCTCACTACCTAGTTGTCAGGTGCAATATTACAATAATTTTATTGTGCAGTATGACGTTTTGTTCTTCACGGTTTATTTGTTTGACAAATAAACCTTGAAATTGCACTCAAAGGACACACTGGTACTGCCGGCCAGTGGACACGATGTACACATATGAAACGTACTGCCGGCCAGTGGGCACGCTGTACACATATGAAACGTACTGCCGGCCAGTGGGCACGCTGTACACATATGAAACGTACTGCCGGCCAGTGGACACGCTGTACACATATGAAACGTACTGGCGGCCAGTGGACACGCTGTACACATATGAAACGTACTGCCGGCCAGTGGGCACGCTGTACACATATGAAACGTACTGCCGGCCAGTGGGCAAGCTGTACACATATGAAACGTACTGCCGGCCAGTGGAAACATATGATGCAATCCATGCAATCCACAAAAAGTGGAATGTTCTTGACAGGCTAAATTAGTCACCCGACCAGAATCATAATAAGGATGCATTTTGCTTGATGAAGAAAAGACTAAAGACAAATATACTTGAATCAAACAGGAACTGAAGTTGGCTGCAGTACAAGCCTAGCAGTGACTGGTGATGTCTATGGGTCTCAGAATGCATTGAATGCAAAAGATTTATAACAAAGTACTAAATATGATTACTTAATTTGAGATCATATTCATTTGTCCTACTTTTTTGGTCCCCTATATAGTCATTATTTCATATCAAATACAATGTGATTAAGTATAGAGCCAAAACAACAAAACTTATTTTGGTCTGCATAGTACTTGACCAAAAACAAAAGCAAGCACTTAAAGAGCAGAAATAACCTCTATCCCTGCGTTAACACTTACAAACCATATATAGTCACTCGAATGGAGAGATTAATAATTCATACCCAAAGAAAGATCTGAAATTAGTCCTGGGATGGAGGCACCATTAAAGTAAAGTAAGATGTTGTTTTTGTGTGATGTGGTTGTGTGTGTTTGTCTGAGCAGCAACCATACTCTAGTGGTTTGCCTTATGGGTCTTTATTTTTTAGAAGCTTCGGAGTGGCAATGATGTCAGAATAATCTGGATCAGCTGGCTCGTCTCTTCCAACAGAGCAATACCAAAAAACACCATGTTATCAAAAATGAATGTCTTCCGTTCATCTTTATTATTAATATAGTTGACTCAGGGGGAATGTTGCTGTATATTGGCTATACAAGCAGGAGTTCTAACCACCTTTACAGCCATGGTTGGTGGGCATTTAGGTTTCTGGATAGCATAAATCCTTGGTTGGTGGCCAATTTCAAATTGAGGAGCACTGTTCGTTACTACTGAAAGGCTTCTCCCTGCTTCAACCAACCACAGTTCCGCTCACCCAAGACCCAACTGTCGACAGACCACCTCAGCATCGACATCATCCCATTGGTCATCACAAATGGTGCCCCACCTCCCGTCATGGTACACTTCCACACGACCCTCAAAGTCCTCCAATCCACCTACCAACCTTAAGGGGGCGCCATTGCCTAAAAAGACAGCAGAAAGCAGCTAGTTACTTAGCAGGAAGTCGGCTTATCTTCTTAAAACTTTTGGACTATTGATGTTCCAGATGAATGCAAATGTAAACAACCTTCTGCACAGGGCCACAATAAATAAAGTGATCAGAGAAACCAAAACGTCTGAGGGCTGTGACCTCTAACCCTGGCTTATATTGTTTCAAAGCCCCAGCAAGTCTTTGGAAACAAGCAGTTAAAGCCCGCAAAGAGGCAGAATCAGTTATGCAATCTGAGTATGTGAGCGGCCCTGGCAGAGAGCTTTAAGAGCTATGTGTGTGTGTTTGTATGAGGGGGGGTTGGGGTAGGCGTGTATGTGTCCCCTCTGGGTCCCCTCCTGCCCTCCTGGCAGAGCCTCAAGGTTCTCAGATAGCATTTTCCCTCCTAATGTTCCCGACTGAATAATTCACTGCACCATGCTAAATATATACCCAGATCGTCCTCCTCTGGGAACTGCTCTCTTTACCCAACACACCAACCCACATAGCCAAAGGTACACCCACACACACTGCTGTTGTGGTTCCCTCCGGGACGCTCTGACACACGACTGCTGTAGCTGGAGCGTGCTGGCAGGTTCGGGGAGCTCTCTAAGCTAAGCAAATGAGAAGGCAGGATTCCGCTTGGCTGTGCTGCTCAGAAGATACTGTTTTGTTCTAGCCTTGCGCTGTTTCTGGTATGAAAACGAGTGGAAGGCCAGAGAATCTTAGCTATGATTCCCACATGGCACTTGCAGCGCCGCATGAGACTGAGGAACGCACCCCCTTCCTGTTTCCTGTCTCAGGCAACTAAAGGATAAGACGCTCTTGGTGTGCTAGGCTAACCGGTATATATATGTGTAGCACTTGTGACGTCTGAGGTGCTTACCCACCGTGGTTTCTATGCCCAGTACCCTCACCTTCAGGGGCGGAACACACCACCCCCGCTTCGTTGCCGTGGTTACAGTCACTGGTAATAAACTTCCGGCTCCTGCACTCAAGCACAGAGTTTTCGTTACCACGGCAGCCGAGGCGTTCATAGTGGAAGAGTCCAGAGCCGGGTCCGAAGTATGAGTGCTGGAGAGCTGTGCCGATCTCCCTGCAGACAGAAGATAGAGGGACAGTCGTTCAGGGACTGGATGACACACAAACAAACACACGCGCACGCGCAAAGCACCCGTACAAGTAGCTTGGATGTTCACTTACCCCAGTCCCATCTGTTTGCATATCACACTGGCGTCCCGGTCAGTCCAGTGTGTGTCGCATACCGCCCCCCACTGGCCATTTAGGTACAACTCCAGACGACCGCTATGAGGGAAGGAACCATCTACCAACCTGGCAGCTCCTAAAGACAAGAGGAGACATTATGACTCGGCACCAGACAGTGATATCACTGGAAAATGTCAGGTGGGAAGTCCCTTTCCCACACCCATGACAGAGAGACAGTGCTCCCTTGTAACTCTGAATACATCATGTATCATTATCTCTGTATAAATGCATATATTATCCTTGGTTTGTGGGTCATGTAACATTTGCGGTACTGGCATGCGGCGGACAAACACACATGGACTCACTCACACCAAGTGACTTACTCTAATCACCTGCAAACCTTGAGAAGGGCTAGCCGTTTGGAAGAGTAAGCTTGGGAGAGCTAGACGGAGACAGACAGATAATGACAGCAAACACAGAAGTAGCTAAACAGATTTCAACACCGGTGGATTGCCTCCGGCACCACATACACGCGAGGTGCTGACAGGCCGGTACAAAGACTTGCTAACGGACAGACAGGGTTACACCCCCAGACAGAACACTATCAGCAGCCTGGTAGATAGGTGGAAAACAGCGGGAAGAGCTGCCTGACCGACAGGCTATATTGGGGGAGCAGACAGACTCAGAAACGCAAAAACCATACAGACCAGAAACAGACAGTCATAGACAGACACAGGCAGACAGGCATATTGGTTGCCTAGACCGAGACAGATCTACTGCCAGAGCCACAGCACCCTAAAGGCCTCCGCCACCCACAAAACACTGCAAAGATAAAAAGACGCCTTGCAATTACTTTTTAGGGTCTTCCCAATTCATACACAACTACAAATCATCTGGTCCCAGGTAGTTTCCCAGCAGTACTGGTTCCCTTCAGGTGTCAGAGGGCTAAAAGCTCACCCTGGTGACAGTCGCAGTAGGCCCAGCCGATGGCTCCAGACCTCTGACGGAAGAAGCACCAGGGGTTGGATTCGCGGTCGGGGTTGCGGCAGTAGCTGTGGTTGCCCAGGCCCCGACCTGGGTACTGCAGCATGTAGTCTGGGAACTCTGTCCATTTCAAGCAGGGTGATCCAGAGTCTGTCTGTGACACAGACCCATTGTAGTAGCCCAGCTCAGTGAAGCCCTCAGAGCAGGACAGAGGAGCTAGTGAGAAGAACATTCCCGTAAATGAATAGAAAATTGTGAGCTACTTCAGAAACTTTTACTGGGGACATGAAAATGGGTTTAATATGACTTGTTGATTTTAGTCACAAGGCAGAAAACCTCCCCATCCTCAGAGGCAGAAAACATCCCCCTCCTAAGAGGCAGAAAACATCCCCATCCTAAGAGGCAGTAAATATCCCAATCCTAATAGGCAGTAAACATCCCCATCCTAAGAGGCAGAAAACATCTCCATTCTAAGAGGCAGAGAACATCCCCATCCTAAGAGGCAGTAAACATCACCATCCTAAGAGGCAGTAAACATCCCCATCCTAAAAGGCAGTGAACAACCCCATCCCAAGAGGCAGTGAACATCCCCATCCCAAGATGCAGTGAACATCCCCATCCTAAGAGGCAGTGAACATCCCCATCCTAAGAGGCAGTGAACATCCCCATCCTAAGAGGCAGTGAACATCCCCATCCTAAGAGGCAGTAAACAAAGCCACCTGGCTGGTCAGAATGACAGCAAGCTGCTGCAGTGCAGGGGCCAGTATATTAGTGTAGGTCTGCTTTGCTGAGTCACAGAGTGGGGATGGTCTCCTTCAGACAACCTGAAAAACCGCACCCTTGCTCCAGTCCATCTAGGTGTGTCTGTGTGTCTTTTTTTTTAATCATTAAAACATAAAAAAAATGAATTATTGTCTTAATGCAAATACATTGATTGATCAGAGAGTATATACACATCTAGGGAGTTGACTACTTCTTAGTGTTGGATGACTGTTTTAGTGCCTACAGAGCCCACAGAAACTCATCGCAATGCAATCCTCCAGTCAGAGCTTTAGAATTCCACATGTATTTGAACTTGGTCTGAAAGTGCTGCAGCTCTATGCTCTAATTGCCTTATTGAAGATGTGAGCTGGGATCATGATGGGAAACATGTGGCCAAGAGCTCAGCATCAAAACTTAATCTACTGTATGCTGGATAAAATTCACTAAGACTACTTGTAAAGATGACCTGTCACAAAGAAATGGACTGGGACATTAAACATCTGGTCCACAGATTGAGTTTTACTGGAGGGTCTTTGGTTTCATGCAGGGGCAGACAAGTAATGGCAACCAGACTGAAGTTGGCCCATAAAAAAGCATTGCCAAGGGATTAATGTTTGGGGATGTAAAAGGCAAGGAACGGAAGCAGCTGCTTTAGCATGTCAGCAAATCCATTTCAATGTAGGAATTCATTCAGCTGAGGTAGGCTACTCCACACCTTTAGGCCCATGCTTCATGCCATGTTTAACTGACATAGCAGAACCTCAGGCCGTGGTGAATGTAATGTAATAGACGCGTAATGTCCCCCCAGATTCAGGTGTTAAACCCTGAGGAGAGTGGAGAGAAGCGGATATGGGCACTAGGCTCCAAGCGGGGAAGAAAGAGTTCCTCATCATGCTCTTCTTCCTAGACTCTAACCATTGGATTAAGGCCTGCTGGCCCTTTGAGGTGTCACTGTAAACATTCACACATGTAAGTGATCGCTCGCAAATCTACACCCTCCCAGCTCGTGGCCTAACCTCTGTGTTTGTCTGAGGGATGGCTGGTCCATGTTAGTACAGGCTTAGTAACTTAAAACTGCGAAGGATTCTAAGATGAATGCCCAAGACAGAATATCCTGAAGGAGAAATACTTGTCTCAATTGTAGATTTAACAAATCCAGGTTGCTTAACGTCAATCTTAAATTGCTGTACAGATAATAGCGATATGGTAATTCCATTAGTTCGCTGAACCAGTTAGAGTTCTCCTTACACTATCATTTAGGATCTCAGCAGTGCCTTGGGGTAAGAGTCTGTCTGTTTTAGTCATGATAGACTGCACAAATATATTGGTTGGGGTCAGTGAGTGCAGGTTGGTGCAATTAGTTATGATTGATTAGCACGAAGCGTGACTGACAGCTGTGTGTCCCAACTCTGTCTACACTCGCTTCCAGCTCCCCTGCCTAGCATTCTTACAGGAGATACATATTTGATAGAGTTTACACATGAGGGTGCCAGAGATAAAAAGGTTGTGGCGGCACTATCAGGAAAGGTTACCGGAACACACTGATCCTTGAAAACATGCACACAAACAAAAACCCATAGACAAATCAATTGCTTTTATAATCTGTTTCCCATGCACCGTAAAATGAATGAGGTACAATATGTACCCGGACAATGTCCGATCCAATACAGATGACGTGATGGAGGCAGGATATAAGAATGCATGTATTGAGAGCAAGAAACTTAGTATGCACGTGGGTGTCATAAACATCTTTCACACCCGACCCCAGTGTGAATACGCTCTATATTCTTTTAGCATAGCTGGCATTCTCATCCCAGATGGCATTTCTAGTTGAAGAACAAACAGAAACGTAAATACATATGACCCGGACACAGAACTCCCATGGGAGCGCTGTAAAATAACAGTCACACCACTGAAGACAAGAACCTGACATACAGAATCTGGTCAATGAATAGGTCAATGAATAGTAAGAGTGTGTATATCAGAGATGATGTCAGGGCTCTAAAAGCATGGGCTCATTTCCATAAACGAAAGCCTAAACATGAGACAATTTAGTAGGAATATCCTGCTGTCTGAGCAGGCATTAAGACTATAAGACACGGCTGGCCTGTCCGGGCATGACGTGGTGACGGTTCAAAGACTCAATGGTGTATGAGATTACATTTATAAATTCCCCAAACCCGCTTTAATCGAATAATCATCCATTTCCACTAACATGCTTATTCATATCACATTACAAGCTGAATAAGATCAAGTGTTCCCATCAAATACGTAGCAATCCTGAGCATTGTTTGATTTTATGTTCAGTCCTTCCATATTAGCTGTAAGGATCAGACTTTGATTAATCCCTTAAATGTCAAGAAGGATAACATTTTAGCTACAAAGGAAACATTTTAAACAAAGCTTGCCATTTAAAATAACTATTTAATATAAGTAGTATTTGGAATTGAATGTTAAATGTACATGTATTTAGGAATACTGAGCAAAAAATTATTTGGCTAATTAAAACTTGATATTTCAAAGACATCAATGTTTAAGAGTTGGATCTTTTCTACATTGTGTTTTGAATGGATTCAAATTGGTCTCCATCTGCTGATCAAGAATCATCAATATTAAAATTAAAGAAAGATGTCATAGGATACATTGCTAACTATACTATAGTTTGGTATAATGTCTAAAATGGGCCATAACTTTACAGTTAACATAGATACCACTCAAGAGCTTTGATTTGCCCATTGAGGATGTCATGGGCAACATTATATAGACAAAAACGTCCACATTTGTTTCTCAAATTCACTCTATGTTCATATTTAAATCATTTATAAACATACTACTCATATTACAGAGCAATCTGTCAAGCTTCATTTGACTCTGATCTTTGCTTTGTAGCAGTACAGAATATTTTTGTAATCTTACAAGGAAGCATGGGGTAAATATGTCCTAATAAAATATCCTACTTAAGTAAATATAGATTTTTTCCCAATTTATGCTGTAAGATACAAATGTCAAAAGCATGTAGAAAATAATTTCTTCAAAAGACTATAAGATTTTGTGAAAATTCCCAAAATCATGGCCATTTTATATCCTGATTTAGAATATAATCAGACTTTATTTCTAATACCACAGTAGGTTATGAGTCATCTGGCTGTGAAAAAATATTTTTGGACTAAGTATAAAGAAAGTGACATTCCCAGCAGACCTCCTCTGCTGCTAAACTGAAACAGAACCAGAAAGAGACTGATAAGGGAGTTGGAATCAGTAAAGGGCTCCATCAGAATCCCAATCTGATGATCAGCTGTGCTGGTGACATCAAAGACTTACAAAAAACTGCTTTAGTTGAGCTACGAGGTTGTTTTGATAGAGGGTTTTTCACCTTTACTTTGAAATGTTGAAATCCTGCTGAAACATCAACAAATTATATTCACATCTCAATTTATCCCACCAGGTATTGTACATTAGGCTATTGAATTAGATCTGCTGAGTCATTTCTGCATGTCCATCGAGGACTTACGTTTGAGGACGAATAAAATCATGACCAATTACAAATAAGTAGATAGTGTTACTACCTGCACTCTGTAGAGTATTTAGGTAGCCGTCTTGAGGGATGACCTGTGAAAAAACAAGACAACTGAATACAAAGATGCAAGCCTTCCATTTTAGAGAGGGACAAACACTGTACATGTACATACATACTAGTGTTTGTTCATAAGTAGTTCCTCATGTAAGTGGCCAGTTGGATTGTCTGCAGCATTCATACCAAATAACTTGTCTCTACTGTTGTAATAAATTGTATTGGAGCCTAAATGTAGTCATACCATTTTACTATAACCGATGCGATTCCGTGGATCTGTGAAAATAATCTTACCACTTAGTAACCATGTTCATCCCTCTTCGTCAATTATGTCGTCACTACAGTCTGTCTACCGGACGCAATGAAAGTATTTAGGGGTTAAGGTCTGCTACTTCGCAGCACCACTGTCACAGTAGTATCCGAACTTAGGTCAGTGACATTTTCTTTTTTGTTAAATGCCCAACATGTTCACGTTATTATGTTATTAAGCTGGGTAATGGAATTTTGTTTCTGAAAGGTAGATTAGTCTACTTTCTGACGGTAGAATAACTTGAACTGACCATGGTAACCTCCTTACATCTCTCCGCATTCTAATGTAGAATGTACATGTTGTGAAGGGGGATTCCTGAATATACTGGTACTTGCGCCTAGAACGGCTCTTAGCCGTGGTGTATTGGCCATATCCTACCACACCCATTCGTGCCTTATTGCTTAAATATATTACTTCAGCCATACTAATTAAATCACTGAGGACAGAGTCCACATTTTTTCACGTTCAATGACTCAAACTGATAAGAGAACGGATATTGTTGGCTCATATGTTATTTTGGGATCAAAGTTCTTATTGAAATAAAATAAAATTGGTACTATAAATCAGCGGGAAAACTATAAAAGCGAAAGCTGTGCAGCAGCAAGCCTAAGAATCCTAAATATTCAGGTAAACGAGTGGCCAAAAGTGGATTAATGTCAGAATAAAGGCTTACTGGAACACGCGAAGGTGACACGCACTGCATGATATTGCATATGCAGGCTACTCGTAGCAAACAGACAAGAAAACTTTATGAATATATATTCATCATTACTTTAGTAGGTTTTGGTCATCTTTAGGTCACCTGTGTTCACCTGTCTGTGGTCAATTAATACACAACGCAAACAGAAACGCACAGTGAGAGACACCTACCTCACCAGGAACTGAAACCAAAAAACACAAAGTAATTGAGAGTGAATAGAGTCCCTTTAAAGCTTCCTTGTCCATCCTGTTACATGTGTCATAGCTCGCGACTTGAGATGTCACCCATATCCAAAGCAAAAAGACAGCCTTCAAATGCAAGCGACACTGCCCGGGATAAAGCCCGGGCAAGTCCAAAGTTAGGCGCGGCTGGCAACAATAAAGCCAATGCGGTTGGTATTTCTGTGTCTGGAAAAAGATGAAAATAATTGTTGAAACTCGTATATGACATAACACAATATGGGGTAACAGCTGTGTAGCAAGCCTAGACTATATATGACGAACCCCCTCATGAGGAAGTGCCAATGAAAGGAGACACCTCTGAAAGAAACACGCAGCCGCCTCTCTTGCCTCGCGGGTGAGAAGCTGATGTCGAGACATAGCCTACTGAATTTATCGCGGTTTAGTTGAATTGACATGAGGGGCGTCACTGCGCGCATAGGATGGATAGGCATGATTGAGGGTGTTCGGATTGAATTAGGAAATAATTGACCTGAGTATAGGCTTTCACTGAATAATACTGTTGGATATTAAAATAATATGGCTGATTGAAATGAAATATATTGACCTATATTTGATACAGGATCCTTTCTCACCATAGGCTACTCACTAAAACCATACGAACAGGCATGTTTATTCAGAATGCACTTTAAAAGCATTGGCAGTTATGGGCATATTCATTACAGAAGATTGACACTGACGCTAAGATTTTTTATCTAAGTTTGGTCCAGTAATTGCGTTTGTATTTATAATGAAAAAAACACTGTATTTAACTAGGCCTAGGCTAAATTCAGTTATTATTTTTTCGGCTTATTTGTATTGTATAAAATGAGAATTGCCTTACAATATACTTCATATTCCAGCATATCCTAGATCATGACCGGTACACGCGTTGTCTTGTTGTACATGGGTACCCTGTTGAAGATCTCAATATTCGTAATTGCAACGGGCTGGTACGCTATAGGCCTATTCTTTTATTTAATCTGTACCAGCAGTAGACTGGGGTACTGCCCACAGCAACAATGGAAACGTTGAGTGTTTGAAACTAACTTTTTGGCAGCAGCAGTATTGCCTACCTCGCAGAGCACACCCGTCTTTAAAATCTGGTTGCAGATTGGACCCTATACGGCCATTTACCAGATATTTTTAGTGGGCTCTGAACACATTTTCGGACATGGACTAGACCTATATTCCGTTTTGTCTCATCAGTAACTATGTTAACAGTAAAGGTGTGTCCCTACTTTGATACAGTAAACTATTTACTTTCCGTTGGTTAGTGTGACCAACACTTACCGCTCACTTGACAGTAGATTTGTATACAAACCAAAACAAACCAATTTTGAACCAGAAAATTATGTTCAAGTTTACATAACCAAGCCATGCAAAACCGTGTTGCTTAGTCACTCCAGCCTGAATGGTTCGGGTGATATAGTATGAATTTTAATTAATGCTATTAAATAAATCTCTATAGTCACAGTCGACGAAGAAAGTTAACGTTGGTACAGCCGACACGTGAAACAAAGATGGTTTGGTCTCTCTAGCTAGAACTGTTGAAGATATACCATCAGAAGTTTAATTAACACAAATTATGCGAATTAGGTTATTTATAATTGTCAAAGTTGATACATTTTAAATAATTTTTATTTCTGATTTGGGAAAGCCTAAAAATGTGAAACATTTAAATGCATAGAGAGCTCATTTAAAAACTGGAATTTAAAAAGTACATCAAAAAACCATCTTCTCAAGCAAACAAGAGTTCTGGCAGTCTGGAAATTTGAAAGTAGGTTTTGTGTTGATAGCTTTTATTGTCCAAGCTCTATAGCAGGCTTAATGATCTTCAAGACCTATTGAGCTTCCTTCAGTATTTTTATTTTGGTAGATCAGTTTGATGTTAATGTCATCTTTTTACGAAGATGGATACCTGACATGTCCAGTCGTTGGTCAAACTAAGTACAGGGCTTGGGTAAACGGTTATAGCAGGTCTAAATTATTTTTACACCACCACCACTTTAATACCAGGGAAATGTGTAAACTAACTTCAAAATGTTGGGATTTGGAGGCCTTGTTCCATTCTTCGATACTCTAACTTAAAACAACTAAGAGTGTAGAAATACATGAAAATGGAAAGCAATCAGCTATCTTACAGTTTAGTAGTTTTAGTTTTTTGAACAAACCCATCTGTACAAGTGTTAATGATGGAGGACAGAGTTTCTTATTCAGTCTCAGCCTTTTGCAGGAAATGATAAGGAGGGTGAGGAAATGGTAGGCAGGGCAGCAATGTTTCTCTTTATAATGAGGGGCATGTAATACTTAAAATAGTCTGATGGCAGATTTAGCCTTTTCCTGGATGGTAGACAAAGCATGAATATATCAAACACCCTAATCCTGAAACAAACTTCAAACATTAGTGCAATATAAAAAACACTGCCTGAATCAAAAGGGGTGGTTTTAAGATTAACGAACAGAAACAAAGTATGAATTAAAAGGTAACCCAAACTAGAGCTGAAATCCCAGCAGACATTTGGTCACTGATAATGTTTAGGCATCTCAGTCATGTTAATGCTATTTCCTATACATGAGTGATTAGGACTTGCAAGGGCTTTTGTTTCCCGGCATTTAATCCTATATGTGGATAATTGGCCAACATTACAGGATAGCTAGGACATTCAAATATAGCAGGTGTATTACAAATTACATTGGAGTGATCCATTAGAAACTCAAATAGGTATCCCACCGAGATGATCATCCAGTGATCGTGCACTCCAGAGTGGCAATAAAAACACTATAATTCAATGGTGCAAGAACATTTACATCATTAGCAACCAATTTTTAGTATCGAATTAGAGAACTTAAAAAGGAAATCCATTCAGGCCACCGGAATAAGTAAGAGACACTTTCCCATAAAGACACAATATCATGTAAAGATTTCAAAACCAAGGTCTTTCATGTCAAAACAAATACACATTGGCAGGGCATCATAAAAAGCCATGCAATGATATTGAAAGAACTGAAAGGCAAATGAAACCCCCCATCAATATATTTCACAGCGATTGAAGTTACATGTTTCTTCAAAATATTTTTTCTATGACTGGAGGCAAATGTTAATGTTTTAAATGATGACTTTTAACAGCATACTGAATTAAACAATGCAATCAGACGAAGTGCATCTGTAGCTCAGAACATCTCATTCACTTTGTTGATTAACCACACCTGGCGTCTGTGAGCCTTTTGTGATGTTTCCAATGAGTGATTGTGTCTGGGTCTTTGCCATCAGACCCAGTTGAGGCCTCAGTTGTCCAATGGGTATAGAGTGATCACTACCATGTCCATGTGTACAGTACTGGCCCACAACCATGGTCCAGGACACACAGAGGTGGCAGGGCTGGGGGCATCCCTATATTTCCATCTGTAAGGTAGGGTGTCTCTTCAGCAGGGTATTGACTTGTTTAGGTGCAAGGTGTCCCCCCTGGCCGATGGTGGGTTGCTGTGATATGTCTTTCTTTGCGATCTGTGAGGAAATACACAAACGGTTGTAAAATGCTAATTTAATAATAATTCACTTCAAAGCATGAGGTATTTACATTTGTAAACTATTCATTACTCTTTGTAACTATTCATTACTCAACAAAGTGTCATTTAAATAACGATGTCACCCATCCGTGCAGTGGTTTAGAGTAGCATGCAGTTGCCAAAAACCTTAGCTGACAAAGGGAAATTAGCTCTAAAACACGAGCCCAGCGGTTGCATGAACCACTGAAACAGCTGAAAACTAAAGAGGAAAAAAAAGTAAAACGGGAGGGAAGACCTAAAAGAAAACAGGTCCGGGGAGAGTTTTGTTATGACTCCTTTCGAAACAGGAAACCCTAAAGAATATGATGTTACCCGTGCTGTCTAATTACCATGTCCTTCGTCTCCTAGCACCATTTTTAATGAAGGACATAAGTGTTGACCTAGTTTAAAACAACAGGGGGTCAGAAGAGGGGCGTGTCTGTGCACTGAGCCTGGTGCTAGGATTATTTTGTGAGGAGCAAAAACGTACCAGGGCTTTCTCAACACATTTGTAGAAAGACTGCATTTCATTTGAGCAGAGAGCATCCACAAAGTTGTTCTGCTTCCAGCATGCCATCATCATAGACATCTCTGTGACACACGTGGCCTCTGTGGAGTAAAAGAAGAGTAATCACAATGTTGTTGTCAATATATAAAGAAAAGATTGCCTGATGACAAAGAATCAAGCCACAACTAAATCAGAGTGATGATCTACACTGAAGGAGCATGAGGCAACACCAGAGTCAAGAACTGGGCAGTGTCCGGGGTAAGACAGAACTATGTGCAACGTTTGATTAAAACGAAAAGGTAATGTAGCCTATTAAATGCTGTGATTGCAGTGGCCCAGAGGGCTTGTGGGATATGGATTGTGCAGAGACATTGGCCTGATCCAAATACTTGCAGGAGGTTTCATTGCCATTGTCATTTTCCTTAAGCTAACATGAACTCATGTAAGTTTTCACCAAAGAAAAGGTTTCCTGTCAGCATTGAAAGTGGGAACAAGAAATATCTGGTGTTCAAGCTAAGTTTGCCCCTTGCCTTAAAAAAAGATTTCAAATGAAATTTTACTTAGATTTTGTTTTCATCAAGATTTTGAGAACCACTGGTCTGGACAGTGGTAGATTACAAATGATTCTCACACACTGCATGGTCTATTGGCATCCAACTATTTGTATACAGCAGGAATGTGGTGTGATAGTCCCAGTTGTCACTCCCTGGAGTCTTCCTGCCATGTTGGGAACTTGTAAATACGGCTTTCCATCAGGGAAAATGCAGGAAAATTATGTGTGATACAGATTAAAAGTCATTTGCCAACTGAATATAGAAATTGAATAATTTATTAAAAAGGCACATATTTGGTCCTTCTTTGGAACAATCAGTTCTCTTGAACTAACAGATCAGATTGCAAACCTACAGTGAGGAAGAGGAACTGCACAGTTACTTAAGGACATGGTTTGTGGGAAGTAGAAAAAATGTTAAACTATAAATCTCACAATACATAGGGCAGAGATGCTTTGCATGCTCATATGATATAAAAATTGCATTGCCCTAACATAGTCATTCCAATTCAGCATTATGTTTATGAAACTGCAGTCTGATTTCTGTCCCAGGACACAAAAAAATATATATCAACAAACACGATTTCAATGTAAATAGTAAGAATAGTTCTTGCATGCCCTCCAAACTCACAGCACGTGCTCCTAGCGTTTCCTCTGAAGTGGGCAAGTGTTTTTTCTTATCACTCCAGCATGACTGACGGGAATGTTGCAAGAACTCTGAGACTTCTGGCTATTGGGTGAAGTGTCTGGGAACAAGATTATTTTCAGCCCAATGTCCGGTCAGAACACTGTTCGGTCAGAAGCTAGTTATGGCGTTCATGTTTCAAAAGGCTACTTACACCTTACGCCCAAGAATAAATCTTTCCACACCCACCAAACTGCACCTAAAAAACCTCATGACTGAAGTATGGTGCAGTATTGTTCTGAATTCACACAAACATGAAGAGGGTAGAATGCTATGCTGTCATGGCAACCACAGTTCAAGATCAGAGACAGAGTCTAACGCTCCTATAAACTACCATTCAAACATTTGGGGTCACCTATACATTTCCTTTTCTCCCAAAAGAAATGCTATTTTTTTGTTAATAAGAATAACCTCACATTGATTTGAAATACAGTGTAAGCATTGTTAATGTTGTAAAGGAATGTTGTAGCTGAAACAGCAGATTTGTAATGAATCTCTACATAGGTGTACAGAGGCCTATTCTCAGCAACCATCACTCTTGTGTTCCAAAGGCATGTTGTGTTTGCTAATCCCAGATTACGATTTGAATATGCTAATTGATCATTAGAAAACCCTATTGTAATTGTTAGCACCACTGAAAAATATTGAATAATATTGAAGAATCCATAAATCTGTCCCTTTTTAGAGTAGTTTAGTATCTTCAGAAATTGCCAAGAAACTGATGATCTCCCTTCACAGAACAGCACAAACTGGCTCTAACAAGATCAGTGGGAGGCCCCGGTGCACAACTGAAGAAGAGGACAAGTGCATTAGTGTCTAGTTTGAGAAACAGATGCATCACAGGTACTGACAGCTTCATTAAATATAGTAGTACCCGCAAAACACCAGCCTCTACGTCAACAGTGAAGAGGTGACTCTAGGATGCTGGCCTTCGAGGCAGAGTTCTTCCTCTGTCTGGTGTCTGTGTTCTTTTGGCCATCTTATTCTTTTCTTTTTCTTGGCCAGTCTGAGAGGTGTCTTATTCTTTGCAACTCTGCCTAGAATGCCAATATCCCGGAATTGCCTCCGGGATACAAACACAATGTGCCATTGGAACACAAG
This sequence comes from Esox niger, assembly GCA_016801105.1. Taxonomy (NCBI): domain Eukaryota; kingdom Metazoa; phylum Chordata; class Actinopteri; order Esociformes; family Esocidae; genus Esox; species Esox niger. The sequence continues at coordinate 46,731 of JACXGJ010001817.1, forward strand.
ATGGATGGTTGCTGATAATGGGCCTCTGTACGTCTGTGTAGATACTCCATGATAAATGTTATGTTATTTTATCTGAGAAAATGTTTGCTTGCCTTTCAAACAATTAAATTTTTAAGTAACCATATATGTTTGAACAGTAGTGGGTGATTTTTGTTCTGCTCCAAATAGAAAGACCAGAACAGAGAAACAAGCAACTTTACCTTGGAGCCGTCAGTAGCTGTGCCCATAGATAAGATAGAAGCCTGGCGCCTAATGTTATGGCCATCATCACATCTAGGAACAAGGCCTGCTGACCCCAAGGCCTAACATACTGGCATTAGTGCACTCAGACCTCACATACTAAGACAATTTCAGTCCCATCAAACACAGTCCATTTACTACACTGGAGTTATTATAGTATTGTTTTTCTCAGGTTATTAATCAATAAACAGAATACAAACAGAAGCCTATTGGGGTTCATAATGCAGTTAATACACAAATCATGGGGCAATACCGATAGTCTAGCTAGCAGCACTTTCTAATGCAAATTGCCTTATTAAAAAAAATGACTATGTAACGTGGACCATGGCATTGGAGAAATCACACACTAGGATGTGTAGAATCCATAGTGTAATCTCATGGAGCAATATCAATGGTGTAGCTCGGGCATGGTCAACTGGCGGCCCCCATCCCCTCTTTGTGCAGCCCGAAAACAGTAAAAGTATATATAAACAAAAGAAAGAAACTAAAATATATATATTTATATATAAATAAAAATAAATATATACATCCAAATCTTTCATGTTTGACTTTACATTTTCGGGAACCAAAATCAAAGCATGAAATATACTTTTTGCCTGTTTACATATAAAACAGTAATTTCAGGGTCTCAGAAAGCTGTTGTGATGTCTTTCTGAAAGTGTAGCTGAGAGTGTGTTGATGTTTGTGCCATAAAACACTTGATGGTATCTGTTACACAAATCTCTTTACAAGCCAAAATATCATACAGAAAACCGCCAAAAACCTAGAGCCTTCAAAGGGTTAATAATTATATACAATACATGGACACCTCAGCCTCAGCTGCTATATTATTGTGCTGGGGGAGTAGGGTCAGTTCTCCTTCTAATAAATCCTTGTAGATCTAAGGAATGCATTTTCTAAATGATCCCTGTCTCCTGATGTTTTAAACGTAGGAGGACATGAGGTCTTGACCCACACCTGCGGAGTACCAGGCTTGGCTTGTTGCTGTCCCTGTCCAAAGTCCTCCTGGTTGTGTTGCAGATCAGGACGATACCTGACGATTTCAGCTGCCGCTCGGCTGACCCCCTCCCCGCATGCATTTATTATTTATTACAATTTGGCCTCTTAATATGTTCATCTGGACCCTCTGAACCTGGTTCCTCTCTAGTTTTCTTCCTAAATATAGGCCTTCTTAGGGAGTTTTTCATAGCCACTAAAATTCAACTCTACTGTTGTTTGCTCCTTGGGGTTTAAGGCCAGGTGTTTTGTGACAACTGCTGATGTCAAAAGGACTTTATAAAATACATTTGATCGATTGACGGGTGTGGGTGTTCCAAGTTAATGTGAGCCCCCCTGATGACCAGTACATACATTCTGTGGCCCCCAAGACCTTCCAAATTGCCCATCCCTGGTGTAGCTAGATGCCTTTTCTAAGGCACCCACTACATTAACTACAATGCAATACACTGAATGTTAATGGACGTATGCGAGTTGCCTTATAACAAAAATAATACTAGACAATGTGAAGTGGACCATGGGTTTCGACAATTACCCACTAGGATGTGTAGAATTCATACAAGTGTAATTTCATGGGGCATTAATATAGATGGTATACTCCAATAGGACTTGAGAACAGTTTAGAAGGAAAAATTTATGGAGTTGTCTATCAAAGTAAGATGACTGCCCAACGTCTTTTGACAATATAACGTGGGCAAAGCTGAGCGGTAGTGTTAGTCTATGTTTACAAAACGAAACAGAAATCTTACCCCCTTTCTTAAATCTCCTGTTGGCAACCTCATCTTTTAGAACAAGTGGCTTGTTGGGTTTCAGAAGGGGCTTTTTCTGATTTTTGCTCAACATCCGACTGACCTTCTCCTGAAGAGCAGTCCCACTCTGCATTGCCATAGCGGCTAACTAAATTCAAGTATCGCACGTATACAGGTATAATATATAACTCGTCTCTAGCTTGTAATGCCCACTACTGGAACATTAAACACAAGTCTAAATAATTATATTCGTGGTATTTTCTGTAGTATAACCACTAGAGACAAATGTGAGTCGCCATCTTTGCTCCAGGTTGGTCTTCCTTTATGGTATTTTACTGTTCCGGAAACATTCTGCCACCTACTGATGTGGAGTCTGTGATCATTATTTTCAGAATAATTCAGTGGTTCCCGAACCTCTCCTGCCCCCCCAGCAATTTCATCTAATAGATATATCCCAGAGCACGCACAACAAAATCAACGTATTAACTATTTAAGAAGCCCTTACCTGTGGAATCAGATGAGCTAGCTATGGGATACATCTAATAGATGGAATGGCTGGGGGGGGGGGCTTTTTTTCTCAGAAAAAAATCCCTGCCAAACTCTCCCCCATTACCCAAAATATTTCAAATCCCTTCTCACACAGAGACATTCCCTTTCTTACATGGACCTTTAAAGCTGGATTGCTGCAACAACAAAGACGGTTTAATACAAAGATATATAGAAATTACCTATTAAATTGAGCATGGATAACTTAAGCACTTTAGCAATAGTTTCAGCATTCCAGGATCTTAGCCACACCAAATATGTGATGTAGTCAACAATCATGTCTGCAAAACCAGATGATCAGTGTGACATTGGGTTAAAATGTGGGTCATCAGGCACATTGCAACAGGGTTGCATACTAAGCAGATATTAGTGATGCTCATTTTGTCAGTCAAACTGCTAATCTCTAATGGACGGGAAGGGGTGATTCGAGAAATGACACACATCTAAGTAATATTGATAGAATTACAGTAGATTGATAGACAATTTAAAACAAATATATTATTTTGGATAGCAGACGAACAGTCAAGTCCTTTTTATGACATGGTATGAATAAAATCAGCAGGATGAACAGCCACCATTGAGCCTGTAGTTGTTGCAGTGTTTCCATTGGGTCTCATCTGTTGCATGCATTTCGGGCACAGGTGGTCCGAGGATTCATAGTAAGTCAGGGCGTTTAGCCACTAACTGAAATAATATTTATCAGAATGTTTACTCATTATAGTTCCTTTCCTTTACAGTCCTTAGGTTTCCTCGGGGGTAATATTTCAGTACATGATTTCCAGGAGAGGCAGACAGACACATTCCAATGATTCACCACCTCTGCCTGGAAACAATGTTTCTTGGAATTCAATTTGTCTCTGCATGCTCTGTCCCTGAAGGAAACTTGCATAAGATCACTTGATAAAATATAGTCTTGATGTGAAGCCAGCATCAGCTGCCACTAAGAAAGAGTATAATGTTCACTACTGTCAATGAGCTTGGAAGTTCCGAGGTTCTGGCTCAACAAGTCTAGAGTTGAAAGAGAGACCAACCATGCCTAAAGATCAGGTAATATTGCCCATTTTGCAAAGCAATATTCTGGTCATTTAAATAGGACAAAGCAAAGGATACATTCATTGTGAATGTGCAGCTCCCAAGAAAACCAGGGTAGCGTGTCCCAATGACTACCGCCATGTTACACTCAGTCCTGTCATCATGAAGTGCAGCAAGAGGCTGGTCATGGTCAACATCAAAGGCAGTCTGCCATAAACTCTAGACCCACTCAAATTTGCCTGCTGCCACAACAGATCCACAGAGGATGTCATTTCCATTGCTATTCGCATAGCTGTCACACACCTAGAAAATGGAAACATCATGATGGAATGTCAGCACTCAACAAAATTATTTCCTCCAAACCTGTTCCCAAGCTCACAGACCTAGCTCTGGACAACACCCTGTGGAAATGGACCTTGGACGTACTGATGGGCAGACCATAAGCTTTGAGGATCAGCAACACCTCGCTGACTCTTAACACTGGGGACCCAGTGGTGTATCCACTGCTCTCCACCATACTCCTTCAGATACTAGTTCTGCATGAAAGCTACTCCCTTGTCAGATTTGTAGATGATACAATGATCGTTGGCCTGATAACCAAAATGGAGTTTTCTTATCTCAAGAATGAGGTAAGCAAACTGGCATTGCGTTCAATCACCTCTCCTTCAAAATCAACATAACAAATAAGACTTTGGAAGCAGAGGAGGGAACAAGTACCAAAAATGTCTTCAACAGTCCAAGCATACACCATACAACCGAATAAAAATGATTAAAAAGAAAATAAGTTATAAAATACATAGATAAGTGGTAATAGTCTCAGTCTTATACCAGCTGCAGGGGCGTTAAGCAGGTTTCAGCATATAGGTGGTGATGTTATTCTATATAAATCGTCCCTGGTCCTGTCAGTGGAGCTGCAGTAGAGACAGTCAGCAGTTTTACGTTTATAAGTGATAACACAGAGGACTTGTCATGGGCCATCAATGATGGTTAAGAAGACACAACAGGGTCTGTACTCTCTTATGCACTTACACCAGTTAATAATGGCACCCTATGTTCTCTCAAAATACCACCACTGCATCATCGAGAGAATCCTGACTAGCTGAATTATGACCTGGGATGGAAACCGCTCTTCACCCCTCCCTACAAGGCCCTAAAGCGTGATGCTAAGGCAGGCCAGTACATCACGGGGGGCCAAGCTACTACCAAGCCAGCACATTAATCTACAGTAATCTCATACAAAGCCCTGAAGCCATTTCAATACCCCTACACATGCATACATTTGTATTATTACCATCTACATAACTGCTGCAACCAGACTCCTTTTTGTTACTAATTAATATTCACATTCAGCTGATTACAAAACTCAGTAATTAATTTAGTAATCAAAATTGAAACATCCCCACTTTCCAATCTGATGATATAGGTGTAAATAATGAAATTATAATCATGCACATAAAGATATCTATGACTATATTTTATAATGTATTAACTTCATGTACTTGTTATTTGGTTGTCATAACGGAGTCTGCAGGTATGCATTCAAGTCAATGGTCCATACCATGTGTCTCTTGTTAATATCAAAAGATAACTTTAAATTTAAAACTAAGTGATCCTGCTGAATCCTCAAGCCTGAGGATCACTCACAAACTCACACACTCACACAAAAAATATGAACATAAAATGGATGTTCCTCCTTTTGTGAGGATTGAAAAATTTAATAAATAGAATATGCCTATACTCACTTACACAAATGTTATAGTATATCTGCACATCAGTTGATAAATTCCAAAGAACATATGTTACAATGTACTTGAGGTTACAAGACTGATGCATCAAGTTAGAACACATCCCCAACATTTTTGTATAATTATGACAATCAGATCATTTAGATAAGCTAAATCGGAACAGAGAACATATGCTTTAAGGGTTCTTCATGCGCTATAGTTTGTGATATATTCAAGTGGTACTGCTTGGTCCAGTGCATCATGCTTTGTATTCACCAACTGTCTCTCAAATACACAGGCATTGGACCTTTAATTTACCTTGATGTAGATTATGATTTTGTGGAATAACAATCAGTTCAATGGAATAATGGAACTTACTTTTTTAGCAAATAACTTACAACAGAATGCATTTTAAAGTGCTTAAAATATAAAAGGTTTACAAAAAGCATTTGCAAATATAAAAATATATGTCAAAATAACAAAAAAAAATCAAAATACAGAGTAACACATGAAATAGTATGAAAAATGTTAACACAATAGTGTAAGAGCGTATTACAGCTAATTTAAAAAATAAGAAATATCAAGGGATGAAAATAAAATATACAAACACACATGGCTAAGAAAACCAAGACAACTTATAAAATCCTTTGTTCAAAAACCAGGACAAAATACAGTACATTTCGGAGACCCTTAGATCCACTGGAAACTGATAGGATCAGTGTCTCTGAAAGGAACCTCACCAAAGGATTTGAAAAACAAAAGACCAATGTAGGAACATCTGAGGGACTGATGTATCCCGATGTCAGGCCCTGTAGTGCTTGTAAATAAATCAATAAACCAAATGAAGAAATGAAAATGTCGATGCACAATGGAACGTTATTGCTTCAAGCTTCCAGTACTGCTCACAGTGTCAAGAGCCCACCCTGTACAGTGTCATCAATGTTCACTGACCTACTGCCTTCCAAGTGGAGCAGGACAGGACAAGCCGATAAATAACAAGACTATTGGCATGGAAACAGAACTCAGAAAGTCACCACTTAACAGGTCAATAGTGATCAACTGAAACCCCCGCAGAGTTGCCTCTCCAATTCTCTTGTCCCAGTAGTAAGTACCATGCAGCAATGTTTTAAGGCGTTGTCATTTGCAGATCCATGAAAATGAGGAAATAATGTAATTGTATTCTGTCTGTTAAATGTAGAAAGGTTTATGTGGAGGATTCTGATAAATGTTACCTATTTTTTGTTCGCGGGATATGCTTTTGTTTGTAAGGAGGATGGTGGTGCCTTGTAAATTGACCTCTGACCAGTCTTGTCTTGTTCAGCTTTGCGCCCAGGGACATCAGAAACATTCTAGTGCATCTGACAGATGGGTTCGCTGACAAAGGACTTACAGAACGGATTTTATGTCTCTGGCATCTTTATAACAAAAACTGACAAAGACTGTTTAAAAACTATACAAATACTTTCTATAAGATAAAAAAAAAAAAGACTTAACATCTCTCAGGGTTTTATTTAATTTTGACCCGAGCACCTAATTTTTCCTAAACACCTGTGTACACGTCGGCATCCAGCAATTCTGCTGGTGTTTTTTAGACAAAGGTTATACAGCATTTTCTCAGTTTAAACCAAATGTCATTACACTTTTTTGATTTTGTTTGCAACAAATGCCTCTTTCCATTAATCAAATTACAGGTATACAGTGAACAACACCAGAATAATTTTCAGTATACAAAACGAACAATCAAGAATTTCTGCCAATTGAGAGGGGGGTGGGCATAATAATTATCCACCCGTTCCACATAACTAAGTTTCAGTGGTGACACCCTAGCTGCAATTGTCCAATGACAAAATGTACCATTTGGCATTTCTTTGTTTATGCAAATGCTGGCTAACTAAATCAGCTATGGACTAAATTACATTTGACCTACAGATTTGCTACTCTATAACCTTATGAAGCAGTAGCGATCCAAGCAAAAGTAGCTTCTCCAGCCTAATCGAACCAAAACAAATTTCTTTCCAGTTTCCTATATGGACAGCTGGTTACCATCAAATAGAGCACCAATTCTCATTGCCGAGCAGCAATTGGCTGTGTAAACTTTGTTACTCTTAAGGCAACATAATCATACTAGGCTATCTATTGTAGCTCATTATGATCACGTGACAGTTGAAATCTTTAAATCCAAAAACATATTTCGATCTTCTGAACATTACTCCTACGATCTTTCTTAACAAGATGGGTATAGTCCCATAGATACAATAATGAATATTTGAATACTAATTAAAACACTGAACAGCAGGCCCCTTCTTCCCGCCTCTCCAGCTGCAGTCTGAACATGCATGGTGGCACCATGAACACCATTACAAAGGATTAAAATATGTAGCGCTCTGCCAGTGAGCATTTATCAGGTGATATCATGAATAAGATTTTCCTTAACACCAATCTGGCTATATTCCCCATGATAGGTAGCAGTTGCAGGAAGAACATGAAGAAATAGAAGCTAATGGTGTGACGGGCTCTACTGTTGTCCA
>JACXGJ010001817.1:54645-75903 GCA_016801105.1 Esox niger
GCGCTCCACGGCCATTAATGTCAGAGTGAACAGCGAGCAGAGGACTCCTGTGCTATAGACAGATAACTGGATTAAACACCAGCCACCAAATACCAGGGTGTGTCTGGTCAGTAGGCAGCGCAGAACTGTAGATGACAGAGCGAGAGACAGCAATAGGTCGCTGACAATCAGATTCTTCAGCAGAGTATAGCGAGGTTGCTCTTTTTGGGATGTTTACTCATTATCACAGCATACCTTCCAGGTTAACATTACGTGACACATTTTCATGGAAAGGAAAATGGATTGCTCAATGAATAGTCTTTAGTGAATTGTTATCCAATATTTGGTACTGGCTTGCGAGACCACCAGCAGTCAGTGAATTCAAGTAATTTGCACATGGATACAGTGGCTTTAGGTGACTAATAAGAACAGTTTATAAACAAGACCAGTTAGACATGGGTACAGCTGCTTTATAAGACACGTCTTATAAAGCAGCTGGCTATTTTTCAATCTATTAAAAGTGACAAACTGCCAAAATGACTAACCTCAGCAGTGACATCAAGGAATGAGACAAAGGGGTCAAGGCAGACCATGGCTAGAGTAGACAGCAGATGGTTTGCTTGCATATGTATATGGTAGTTGACTAAAAAAGGTTACTGTTTTAGAGGGGATGAGGTCTCAAATGTCACTTTAACATATTCAACCCCTAATCCTCCGTTCTTTCACCTGTTATCTCATTCACATGCAACATGAGCTGTTGTCGGCACTAGCCATGTTGTCAGCACTAGGTTCATGACATACACAATCAAGTAGGTTCATGACATACACAATCAAGTAGGTTCATGACATACACAATCAAGTAGGTTTATGACGTAAACAATCAAGTAGGTTCATGACATACACAATCAAGTAGGTTTATGACGTAAACAATCAAGTAGGTTCATGACATACACAATCAAGTAGGTTTATGACATACCCATTCAAGTAGGTTCATGACATACACAATCAAGTAGGTTCATGACGTAAACAATCAAGTAGGTTCATGACATACACAATCAACTAGGCAGGCACTTTCAAAGGGTGCAATGTTTGGATCCTGAAGGGCATTTCAGATGGCAGTTGCCTGACATTTTCACAGAAATATACAGTAAGTTTGTCTTTGAGTTTTGTATTTTTCTTTTGTGTAAATTTTGATGACTTCATTTCATATCTGTTATACTTTTTTACATTGCTTATTGACCCTACATTTTTAGTAGTCTAGCGGGCCTACACCCCGGCATGAACAACACAAAGTCTCAATGCGTGAAATGTTCAAACACCAGTCTCTCTTGTTTGTCAACTTAATTTTCTTAACATCATTCAACAATATTGTCTCAACATCATTCCCTTATGATAACTTGAGTACTTACACTCAATTAACCATTATCTTAACTGTATATGAACTGCCTCACAGACTCCTAATAAAAGCCACCAGCTAGTAACTAATGGGGGAATACTGTAATTTCCCATTTATGGGTAGCATATTACCGGTCAGTGGAAGTGATTTGTTTTGAAGTAATACCTCCAAATCAAGGCATTGCAATATGCACTTGAGGGATTGCAATATGCAGTGGAAGGAGATAATATTCACAATATTCAGATAAACAAGGAACAAGGAAGGGGACACAATAATTGAAACAAGCATACAGATCCCAATCAAAGAATGAGAAAATCCATAAACTCAAATGCGACCAGCACAGCCTTGTATTTGTGATGTCCCAATGTAACAAGCTAATAGGCAGATAGCTATCAAGCTAATGCAGTAGTAGCAAGTAAATCATATTAATGGTCACGTGAGGCCATCGTGTCTTGCTTTTTTTGTTATAAAAACATGGATATAGATTGAAGGCAATTTGATTAAATATATAGATAAAAAAAATATACAAGGGGTAATCAACTGAGTAATCTTACTTTGCTCAGTGCTGGAATTCAAACTGTATGATGCCTGGCTTTCTTAGCAGCAAAAGCTTTTTTTTGTAACTCAAGTAGTAGAGTTGGCATGGTGGTGCAGTGGTTAGCACTGTTGCCTCACAGCAAGAGGGTTGTGGGTTCAAACCCCTGGTCGCCACGGCCTTTCTGTGTGGAGTTTGCATGTCCTCTCTGGGGGCTCTGGCTTCCATCCACAGGTCATGTGAACTAAGTTAATTGGTGACCCTTAGGTGTGGATGTGGGTGTGACTGGTTGTTTGTCTATGTGTGGCCCTGTGATGGACTGGCAGCCTGTCCTGGGTGTACCCTGCCTGATGTTGGCTGGGATTGGTTCCAGTGACCCTGTGTGCAGGATAAGAGGTTGACAATGAATTATTCAAGTAGAGCACAGTCGATATGATGAAAAATCATTTTGAGTTTGTAAATATCTCTTTAAACTTTTTTATGAGTTGCAGAAGTTAAAATCAGAAGGGTGCCATTCAGGGGAAGTGTGTGATTAACTGTTATTGTAAGAAAGGCGTTGGAATACAAGGAGGGACGTGCAGTCAAATATGCAGAACAACGCATTCATCTAAAACATAGATAACCCTTGTTTTGAAGACATCTCTAACAATGCAAAGGGGAAGCAAATTGTTCAGAAGTATAAAATAGTATAACATTAACAAAACTCTGAGCTTCCCTGGACAGAGCTTACCTGCTGCAGGTCGCAGATAAACCTTACTGCATTCATTAGCTTGATTATCTCATTGTTGCGTGCCGGACGTTGTTCTGCTCCATGATAGTAAACTGCGCTTGATGGTAAACTGTGCTCAACTTGGGAACATTTTTTAAAAAGAGTGAAACACTGTCTATAGATGTGAATAGTTTGGCTTGCATTTAGAAGATATCTCAGTGACTTGCCTGCTGAAATAAAGGTTAAATAAAATGTGATATTATTTTATTATGAAAACCTCTCAAATACTGTTAACATTTTCTCTTTTGGTTACAGTTGTAAGGTTACAGGATACAACAGGTCTAACGGATTTAGTGTCACCTCTTTCACCTGTTATCTTCTGGCTTTTCAAGAGCTGTTGTCTGCACCAACCATGGCCAAGTAAGCATGACTACCACATAAAAATGCCTCAATGTTCATTCAGAGTGGCTGAAAATTATTATATAAATAGAACATTAATGTGAGAAAATCTCATTACTGAAATAACAAGCTTTTTTGGATTGAGACCAAAATTGGGAAAGGCAGCTTGCTGTATTCTATGTAGTTTCTAACAGTATGTCAATATATGAATATATAATGTATTAAGCAAGCGTATGGCTAAACCTCAAATGTAGATGAGATTACATAAAGAAGCCTATAGAGGCCATTTTATAAGAAAAAGTCAAGAATGACTGGGCATCAGAAGCTGAAGAAGAGTGTTTTTAACGTAGTTCAAGCTTCATTGATACATATAATCTAACGCAGGCCAGGCTCAGATAACTGTCTGATTAATATACAGTGCATGTTTGATATTGAACCGTAAGTCTCCTATACCTTTCTCTTGTTTTCCTGCAAAATAATAACATGCTTAAAAGGTCCGACATGCTGCACATGGAGTGGAAAGAAAACCTACATTAATTTCAAAGCTTAAAGTGCCATACAGCTTATCGGACATTAAGCCTCAACAAATGGCCCTTGCTTTTTTTACTTGTATCAGAGTGGACTGATTTTACACTGGAAATGCTATTGTAAGGAATTATAGTGCAGAGGATGTGAAATGGAGACAATGACTAAGCATTCAAATGCATTCAATTGAATTATCTTTGAGAGAGGGTTTGAATTAAGGTATTTACCGTTGTAGGATTTCCCATTTAAGGAACTGATTTTAAGCAGGCCTAAAGAATGGGGAAAGAACATTTCACAGTCATCAGCAAGAATGTATAACTGTCAAACACCCTCTCCTGACCTTTTGGCAAGCTTGTTGGCTTAAACAGTCATAATTATTAGTTACGTCATGAAAAAACGTAATTACCTATTTTTTTTCCTTACTTTCATGCATACTTTTTAAAAAAGCTGGGAAAAGCTTAGTCCATTTACTTGGACAAAAATTGCCCAAAAAAGTATAATATCTGTTGACAATCACTCCTCTATTTAAATTCCAATCCATACACATTTCTGATCAAGAACAACACCTCATGGCTTAGTGATAAAATCACAGCGTTGGAATGCAGGTGCTCCTCGCTTGAGTCAAATTCCTGCATTGTGGCAGAGTTATTAGAAGGAACGGACAACTATTTCCCCTGTTCCAATGAAACATTTTGGGCTGGAGGGCACTAATATAATTGAAGAAGCACATCATGTTGATTCAGTTTATGTGTCAACATGAAACAGTTTACAGTAGTACTTTGCTCATTAGTACATGCTCCTAAAAGGGGCCGCCCAAACCAAGTACTATGCACTGGAACAATGAGGGGCCGCTGTGTGGAGACCCTCTCTCGCAAAGAAATAAGGCCTTTTTGACTCAGTCCCTATGTTTCACAGTTGGAGCTACCAGCGAATGGAGCTGGTGAAGCCTAACTGTGTTCTATGCTGAGAGATGTAAAGAACTGGTTAGAACAGTCAGAGGGCTAAACATAGTCAGAGGGCTAAACACATGATAATAGGTAAAGCTCTCAGAGAGCTTTCATTAGAGCTCAGGAAATGAGTAGATTTTAAATGTAATTGTAGTGATATAGGGATATTTCGGCAATTCATGTTGTTAAGTACTTTCTATTTGTTGATTTATTAATAAGGTACATGTTGCCTGACTAATTAGTTTTTTGCAAAGAAGTTGGTGGATTGGGTAAAGCAACACCTTATTTTCCACCTTCAGGCGATCAAAACACAACATAGAGGCCATCAGCGGAACTACGTTGAATGGAGAAGAGTGTGCAGCAGAGTATGCTACATAACGCATCATCTGGTCTATGGAAGTTTGTGTCCCATAAGATTGGTCAGATGTGACTTTTTTTTTTTTTAAATCAACAGATATTCACAGGGACATTTTATATTTTCTAAAGAATCATGTTTTAAAAAAAACAATTCCTTTTTTGTAAATAAAATGTTTGTTATAATTAATAAATAGACTGAATGGTCATCCATTTTATTTGAAATAAACTAGAGCCTGAAAAGAACAAGAGATTTACCATTTTTGACAATAGGTTTGTCATTATGCTTAAAAGGATTTGCATGACTTGAATACTCTCCATGGGGGGGGGTTTTGGCTGAATATTTGATATGGGTGTAAGGTGTGGGCGCTGTCTCGGCTGGCAGGGGGTGAAGCTACTTCGTTGGACTCCCGTAGAGCCTTGGTTCATTGCCCCAGCTGTCAAATAAATGCTGTGCTAATCTGACTGCGATCAGGCTTTAACAAATAGCCAGGCTATAAAAAAAAATCTGTTTAGAGTATTCATTACATTTTATTTTTAAGGAAGAAAAATAAGGAAAATAATTGTAGGCATGTTGAGCAGTGGAAAAGGGAAATGCATGAGCATGTATCTCTACTGCCGAAAAACCAGGGTAACAGACAAAGAGAAATCAAACAGGGTAGCAGAAATGGAATGAAAAAATAAATGAAAGGGAGGGAAGGACAGAGAGGTGAACAGTGCAAGAGAGAAAGAGCCAGACACTGTGTAGCATCTAGGTTGTAAAGGGATGTCTGGGAGACTGAATTGATTAGTCGTGGGCAAGCCCATTAGCTAATGAAGGCCGTCTGGCGAAGCCAACAGCAACCCTCCTAGAAATGTCCTTTCCCAGATCCTCACACTGGGTTCATCATGACAGTGGAGGGAGTGAAGAGCTGAGGGGGTGCTGACAGCAATAGAACACAAACGATCACTGTCAAATACATAACAGCCGTCTAAACGATTTATTCTGCCTGAGCCAGATGTGGTTTTCTGACAGAAGAACTATGAGGATGAGGATTCAAACCATTCAGTTTTTAAGGGAATTTAGATGCCTGTTGACCTGACTGACATTATCCAGAAAGTCTGACTTAATCTGTTGCTCTTGTGCATTAGTGTAAATAATTACTCAGTTATATGTATGACATGAGGAATACAAATAACATTGTATATAACATAACAGATGCACTCCTGAAGTGGTCCTGGGTTCCCATAATAATACCGTAGATGTCGAAATAGCCTATGAAAGTGTTATCTCAACTGGAACTCCAATTAGATTGTCTAGTCTGTAATTTAATTCCTTCTTGTCTCTGTGACACATTTAGCTGACCTGATAAGTGGTGTCACTGAGGCCAGGGCTTCCCCACATTCTTCATTTTTAAATTCCAATTATTGTTTTATCATAGCATGTCTTCTGGGGTCATGATGAATTCCTGATGTTAGATGTAGGCAGATGGACGGTCATCTTGAAAATCAACAAAAGGGCAAGTACTCACTCTCAGTGGGGACATGCCTATGCAGCTCTCAATAATGCAGACGTACTCAGGGGTAGAAGTATCTAAAATTGGGGGCTTTTATTTTTTACTGATAAAACTATGAGTATGTGGAAACCAGATTAACTACCTTCTGGGCTGCCTCATCTTCTGTCTTTTGCTTCATGTTATTAGTTTTGTCATGTGTATTATTTATAATTTTGGATTGTATGGTTTGATTGTGTTTTCCAGGTTTTATGATGCATTAGCCAACGTCCGGAGAAAACATGGCTAATTGTATTAAACACTCCAAAATCGGTTGTCTGCTTCGGGTTGTTCTTGTGCTGAAAGATTAATCTTTGCCCCAGTCTGAGGTCCTATGCACTGTGGATAAAGTAATCTTCCAAGGATTGCATGCTGGTTAGTTAATCTTTCCCTCAATCCTGACCAGTCTGCAAGTCACTGGCCCAGAGAAGCATCCCCATAAAAGGATGCTTCCACCACCATCCTTCACTGTAGAATGATGAGCAATACGTCGTTTTCACACGATGTGGCTCTGGTATTCAGGTCTAATAGTCAGATTTTGGCCTAATCAGACAAGAGCATCTTTTCTCTTGTGCCCTCAGGGTCCATTTCAGAGGCGTGTCATATGAATTTTACTCTGGAGTGGCATCTGTCTAGCCACTCTACCACAAAGTCCTGATTGAGCGTAGCTAAAAAAAATTAAATAACTGAAGCTGAAAATTTCAAAGGACATATAAGTTGTTCTTTATTACTATGGTCCAAAGAAAAGCATGGTAAAACATACATGGCATAGCTAAACAAATGGTAAAAAGACTGAATCCTGCATGCCATAGGATATCTTGGCTATGTAATGTGCAATATGTGTATGCAGGGGTGCCAGATGGGGGGGAAAAGTGGTGGAAATTAACCTGTTAGCTAAGTCCATAGTGAAATAGGCTACTTTTGCAACCTTAACCCTTACTGTTTTCAAATATAATTCTGTCTTTCCTCTTTTTGCCAACATTTGATCAATGCAAACGTTTAGTAAAATATTCATACTACATCAGTTGTTCCTGCCCCTGCCTGGTGCCAGAAAGATCTTTCAGCTAATTTATTGAAAATGAAAACCTGAAAAATCTCATACAGTTATGTCCGGAAATAACTGTATTTAGACACTGACATAGTATTCATAATTTTGGCTCTGTAGGCCACCACAATAGATTGGAAATTAAACAACTGAGATTCATTTGAAGTGTAGACATTCCGCTTTAATTCAAGGGGTTGAACAAAATATCATATGAAACCTTTAGGAATTGCAACCATTTTCATACACAGTCCCCTTATTTCAGGGGCTCAAATGTAATTGGACAAATGAACACAATCATGTATACAATATTCATTTTAATACTTTTTCGAGAATCTTTGCAGGCTATAACTGCTTGAAGTTTGAAACGCATGGACATCACCAAATGCTTGGTTTCCTCCTTTGGGATGCTTTGCCAGGACTTCACTGCAGCTGTCTTCAGTTGTTGCTTGTTCATAGGACTTTCTGGCTTAAGTTTCGTCTTTAGCAAGTGAAATGCATGATAGATCAGGTTGAGATCAGGCGATTGACTCAGCCACTGCAGAATATTCCACATCTTTGCTTTAAAAAACTCATGGGTTGCTTTCGCAGTATGTTTTGGGTCATTGTACATCTGTAATGTGAAGCGCTGTCCAAACAACTTCCCTATCCCTATACACTTCAGAATTCATCTTGCAACTTGTCTTCTGTCACATCATCAATAAACCCTAGTGACCCAGTGCCATTGGAAGCCATGCATGTCCATGACATTACACAGCGTTCACCGTGTTATACAGATGATGTGGTATGCTTCGGTTCATGAGCTGTTCCAAGCCTTCTCCATGCATTTTTCTTCCCATCATTCTGGTACAGGTAGATCTTTGTTTCATCTGTCCTAATTACACTGGTCCCGAACTGGGCAGGTTTTTTTAGATGTTTTTTGGCAAAGTCTAATCTGACTTTTCTGTTCCTGGGGCCTATAATGGATCACACCTTGTGGTGAACAATCTGTATTTGCTCTCATGGTAGTCTTAGATAATGATAAGCCTATCTCCTTTGAGTGTTCTTCACTATGTTCATTGTTGTGAAGGGGATTTTCAACTCCAGAACTTTTACCTGCTTAATTGATGAAAACACAACAAAGGAATTGCCCATACCTGTCCATTAAATAGCTATTGAGTCAATTGTCCTTGAAAAAGAGGGGCTACACATTAAAGAGCTATCATTCTTAAACCCTTCCTCCAATTTGGATCTGAATACCCTCAAATTAAAGCTGACAGACTGCCCTTAACCCACATTGATAATTTAACACTAACTTGAATACATTTTGGTAAACAGCTTGAATATCAAAACGTGTCAGTGTGCAATTTGTTTCGGACCTAACTAAGTATTCATAGTTTCAGACGGTTTGCCATGATACTCCAAAATGAGCCCAAATGGATCCTGTGTCATTCCATCATCCTTGAGATGTCTCCAGAACTTGACTGGAGTCCACCTGTGCCAGATTAAAATGATTTGACATGATTTCAAAAGTCACACACTTGGAGGCTCTGGCTCCATCTTTGGGAAATGGAAGAAGCACCAAGACTCTCCCTAAAGCTGGCTTTCTGACCAAACAAAGTAACTAGACAAGAAAGGACAATCTAACAGAACTTTGGAGTTTTCATTCAGAGTACTGGACTAAGCTCACAATTTTGAAGTTGTGTATTTATTTATAGCAATTGCCTAATGTACATTGTCTTAACCTGTGTTCTCCAACCTCCATGTCATAGCCTTTCTTACTCATCATACCAAGGGATCCAATAGTTCTGGAGGGTACTGTATATATTGGATCAGCTGGCTAGGGGGGCTTACGAAAGTTATGCAAATCAGAACAAGTGGTCTGTGCAAATAATCAACCTAAATCTGAAACACCGCCATGTTGAAATTAAAGTTCTTCAGTAGACCCTTTACATGTCTAGAATATTGATCAATGAGCTGAATCAACCCGTTCCTTTGTCTAACACTTGTCTGCACATCAAAGGATTTGAGTAGTTACATATTTTTCTCAGGGATGTTAGTTGAGGAAATATGACTTCTAAATCCCAAATGGACCCCTCATTCCACTCCCGCATTGGCCCTTGATTTATGCATTAATGTGCCCATCTGAAATTTGCACAGTTCTCCCAAAGCTGAGTGAATTTAAATGATGAAGGGTTTAGGGGTAATTAGACCCTCTAGTGGCCCCAGTTAAGTTAGCATTTTAAGTTGCCCCTGCACATTGACATTATGGTTCTCTTTCATATGGTGTCTCAAGGGTGCAAAGGAGTTAGTTGGGTTTGGTTAAGCTAAGTGTAATGGAGGCCTAGGCCTACACTGTTGGAAATACAGAGTAAACCTTTTTGAAGTACAACACAGTGGTTATAATGTCTGATTTAAGACTTGACACATGCACAAAACAACTCCTAAATGAAATGTTCTTGTCCATCATTCAAATTGACAAATGTGAATTTGTCTATTTGAATGATATTAGCGTTTAATAAATTAAAAATGGACCATGAAATTGCATATATGTCATTATTGTTTCCTAAACTTTGCGTTCATTAAATGTCTAGTCACGCTGTGGAAGTCATCTGCAGCCCCTGACCATGGGTAAGTGGGTAAGGGACAGGGGTTGGAATACACCAGTAGTCACCAACCATTTGTGGAGAATTGATCTGATTGTAGATTAATGTTCTGTCTTACTCTACCACCTGGTGTTAAGATGGCACAATACATATGGGTCTAAGGTGGGTTCTCTATACCATCCTCTGCTGGTGGCATCCATACACAACCATGGACATGGTAATAGAACTGTCTGTTAAATGTATCTGGTTTGGACACTACTCACACAGTGGGTTGTAATCCTTTAGTATTGATCATCTTTCTGACAGTCCTATTTATTTGCAATAGCAATTTCTGGCACCGTTGCCTTAATGTGTTTTCCATCTGGGTTTGTGTGTCTTTGCATTATGTGTCACTGGTGTGGCCTCAATTTGTGAGGGAGAGAGGGGGAGAGAGAAGGCGCGCATAGTGATGAGATGTGAAGCAGGTCGATAGAGAGAGGGGGGAGAGAGGAGGCGTGCATAATGATGAGATGTGAAGCAGGTCGATAGAGAGAGGGGGGAGAGAGAAAGCATGCATAGTGATGAGATGTGAAGCAGGTCGATAGAGGGAGGAGACACAGGTTGCACAGCTGACTTAAGCTGAGCGTGGAGACAGCTGGGGCATGCCTGACCTAAATGAGAGCTGCTCCTCTGTCATAAGGCAAACAACCACACGGCCAGTTCAGCCTTCCCTTGACTGCCGACCAGCCAGTTCAAACTACTGCAATCACGTTCGAGGTGGGGTTTAAACAGTACTTTTTCTCCAATTTAAGTATAAACCAGAAATATAATTACAGAATAACACTGTTTCAAGAATATGATTACAGAATAACATCAGTTAACAGAATATGATTTTCACTGGGCAACTGATTTACAAAGTTTACATAGCCAGTAACTGTGTATGACAGTTCATGCTGTGTCATTATGACTCCATTAATACATTTATTTGGACAGAGACAATATACATCAAAAACATGAATCACTAAAATAAGATGCACTGCACCAGATTAAGCTTGCAGCTCATTAGCATCATCAGGGTGGAGATGTACTCTGCTTTAGGGATCAACAAGGATGTACGTCAGGCTAGATTCAAAGAGACAAGAAGCAGCCGGTGTGTTTTAGTTTACGCTCTTGTGTTTAAAGGTCATAGTAACCTGGGCTGACATTACGGCCGGGTAAACACTAGGAAACGGCTGTCGCGATAGCAACCCTGGGAGTCAGGGAGATGAGACAGCCAGGAGGGCTGGAGTTGTTTAAGATGGAAGCAGACTTCCCATGTAACATCAGCGGTAATAATTAACATGGGGGTCCTTAATTCTCTCATTAAGACACTGCTGCTGTCCTCTGTCTATGGTGCCGTAACTGTCTGTACCTTCCTGCCTTTTTTTTACAGACAAGAGACCACTAGAAGAGGCTGGGCCACTGACAGGAAGTTCCCAACAGAAGTACCTGGATTCACATTCTATAAAATCGAATAGTTCGACACAGGCCGCACTTCCAATTGGTAATAAGTGTAAAATAGAAAACACTGAACTTTAACTAAATTTTTATTCAGTTTAATAGCACATGTAGGCTATGATCTCTTTTTTTGTGAGGATATCTATGCTTTTTACACCCATGTTTGAAAATCGCAGATCATAAACGCAATTGCATTTGTCAAAGAAATCGCAATTCAATATTTTATCCAAATCGTGCAGCCCTATTTTAAATTGTACTATAACCATTTTCCCTGTTTTGACATGTTAAAAGTAGGATAGTATTCAGTCCGGCAGATATAAAGTTGTGTTTAAAAGTTTCACCCTTGGATAATTGATAATATATGTACCATTTGTAAACAAAACATGAGTGAGCAGGCAAAACATGTCTTTTATTTCTTATGGGATTCATATTCAGCTGTAGGTAATAACAGAATAGCACGATCATAAAACAAAACATGGCCAAAAAATGAAAAAAATGAACTGACCCATGTTCAACAGTCTGCATACTCTTAGTTCTTAATACTGTGTATTGCCCCCTTTAGCAACAATGACAGCGTCCAGTCTTTTGTAATAGTTATGAATTCTCGCAGCTGCCCATTCATCCTGGCAAAATGCCTCCAGGTCATGCAAAGTCTTTGGTCGTCATGCATGCAGTGCACATTTGCGATCACCCCAGAGTGATTCAATGATATTAAGGTCATTAGAGGGAACTGCCATTCCAGAACCTTCACCTTTTTCTGCTGTAAACCACTGGAGGGTCAACTTGGCCTTGTGCTTAGGGTCATTGTCATGATGGACAGTCAAATAGACTCCCATGCACAGCTTTCATGCAGAAGAATGCAAATTGTCTGCCAGTATTTTCTGATGACATGCTGCATTGATCTTGCCATCATTTTTCACAAGATTCCTCATGCCTTCAGAGCTCACCCCCCCCCCCAAAAGGTCAGTGAACCACCACCATGCTTCACAGTGAGGATGGTATTCTGTTCCCTACATGCCTTGTTGACCCCTCTCCAGACAATGCTTATGGTTGTGACCGTAAACCTCTATTTTGGTCTAATCATCTCTTTTGCCATTCAATGGGTTCTTTAAATCTGCAGTGGACTTTACAATAAGCAGATCAAAGTCTTATCATAACGATTTGAAGGACTACATCTTGAAAGTGATCTTACAGTGTGATCTTGAACCATACACATTTGAACCAGAGTAGGCTACTGTACAACGGATTTGAAAGACTGTGGTAACTAGATATTATAGGATTTATTTCCTGTGAAATGCATTCAATGAATTGCAGAATGTATTTACTAATCACATTGGGACTGCAAGACCAACACATATAATGAAATGAAATAGCCAATCTAGTAGAACTGTCAGTGTGAGACAGAGGCAATTTTATTTAAACTCTCAAGGAGAGAGGAATCACAGTGACATATTTCTGTAGTATCTTTGAAAAGCATGTGGTAAGATACTGCACAGCTGTCTTATGTCAACCAAACATTCCCTTTTGTTCTATCTGTTCCCATGTTTTACCGAAAGGGCAGGCTGCCTCTCATTATCCCAGGACACTAAGGGGACATTGTAAACAAACTTTTCAACTCAGATGGGCCACATACATTCAGAACAAAGAACAGATGCACTGACAGCCCAGAATGTTAAAACATTGCTAGTTACTGTCGTTATAACGGCAAATGATTTGAGCCTTGTTCATTTCCCTATGCCTGTGGAAATAACTGTTGAGATCAGTAGCCAGAATTATACCATATACAGTCATGCAAAAACATTGACATGGTCTAAAAGGTTATGTACTCTTATAATCAACATCCGGCACAGCCAGAAGAGGACTGGCCATCCGTCAGGTCTGGTTCCTCTCTAGGTTTCTTCCTTATTTTAGACCCTACGGGGGTGTGTTCCTAGGCACTGGGCATTAACTGTTGTTGCTTGTTCTTTGGGGTTTTAGTCTGGGTGTCTGTAAAATCGCTTTGTGATAAGTGCTGATTTATTTTTAAATATACCTTAGGGCTTCCTTACCGGCCCTTGACCCTGCCGGAGAATTTGTGGACAAACCCTACCATGTGGCCATAGGTGTCATATCCAGACATCTATTCATAGCCTATTGAATCTCCAGAAAATGTAATTAATTCATAATTCATTGATTTCTAGAAAACATATTTGTTAATATGTTAAATGTAAGCAATTTATTGTAGTTGTACAGTTCAATAGCTTGTTTGTAACGTTAGGCAGGTAAAGCTTTGTAAATTAACTAATGCAGACCTACTTTCAATAAGGGTTTCACTTCAGCCTTTTGTTTTAAAGGCTGCAAAAGTTTATAACCGATTACAATGTTGCACTTAAGTTACACACATTTTTGCTGAAGTTTAATTTAGCATTTTCGCTCAAAATACATTTCTGGACCTACTGTGCAGGCACTGCCTCTGGAAAGCAGAGCTGAAATTATACAATGACAATCGGGGGGTTCAGATTTTTCTCCAGGCCGTGAAGGGAACCCAGCACAATGCAGGAGCGTGCTTCAGTGAACTGAATTCTTGCAATCCTTACAGTATCTTGCTTGTTTAACGTAATGTCTGAATCCAATCCATTACAGCAGTTCATGGGCACGTACCACACAACAACCACCCCACACACACACCAACATTTCTGCTCAAACACAGACCCACACAATGCTGTACCAGAACCAAAGACATTATCAACATGCCAAAGAGGTAGGCAGATGGGTTACTGACATACAGCATCTAGGCCTGTTCTTAGAAAACATTAAAAGCATAGACCACCAAATAATCAAGATTTTTCAGCTGTTTCCTTACTTAGGCTATTTTCAAGGTAAGAAAACAGCTGACAAATTTGCCAGGAATTTGCTGTAGGTAACTGCAGTCTCTATTATGTGTCATTAATTAAAAAGCCCCCACCCCTACTACATGTCAGTGTATTGTCAGTAGTATTCTCTGCTGTGAAGTCTAAATATTCACCAACCTTAGTGATGGGACACGCAAAGCATGCACTTAAATTCCAAAGCAAAAGGGCAGAGGCTTGCATGTGAGCAACAGCATCACATGATTGGTGACATTTCAAGTTTCAGACCTCACTGTCACGCTCTATCTTCTGGAAGTAGGAGTCGGATGCAGGGAGTCGCTTGCTTGTGTATATTTTGCAGATAAGAAAGCATATAGAATTTCTAAGCAGGCAATACATAAACAAAGGGCAATAGTAAACCCAGTGTAAAAAGCAGGGTCTAACCGTATTCCACAACGATGTGTAAACATATAGAGAATCCCTGACATAAACCAGAACAGAGCCAACAAACAATAACCCACAACCCCTACTTAACCAACAGACATACATACAGTATACCTGAACTAATGATCCTAACACTGAACAGGTACGCCTGGTGACTACTGAAGGGGGAAGGGGGCGGTGGCTTCAGAAAGCTGGTGACACCGACTGCCGGAGCCCAGGCGCACCAGCGGGGGGAGCCACAGGAGAGGGAGTCGTAACACTCATGCAACTATCTGATAGGGTTTTGAAAGACATGATGCTTTCCAACCATGCTTTAATACATATGAAACTAAATTAGTCTACAGCTCGGTTATCAAGAACTAATTAAATTCACAAATTAACTGATGAATGTAAAACCGATTTTGCTACATATGATTTATTATCAATAACTAGCATGTATCCACAATACTGTAGACCAGTGTTTCCCAATCCTGGTCCTCAGGACCCAAAAGGGTGCATGTTTTTGCACAAGCACTCATACACCTGATTCAAAGAAAAGACCTGATGATAGGTTGATTACGTCTCTTAAGTGTGTAAGTAGTAGGGGAACATTTGAAACAGGTGACTGAGTGCTAGGGCAAAAAACGTGCACCCCTTTGGGTCCCGAGGACCAGGATTGGAAAACCCTGCTGTAGACTGTTGTTAGACTCATCTTACAATTTCGGTAGGAACATTAGCTGGTCGATTGCTCAATGTGTAGTGCTGTGGAAGGACATGTAGGTGAGATAGAAAGTCCCAATCGTTTTGCTGAAAACACTAGCACTGCATTTGTAAGTTCTACATCAGGAATATTTGCTCCTCAGTTTTTAATATCACATCTCAAATCCAAACATTGGATATTTTATGAATGATTAACTCCAGCGTTTCTCTCGAAGAGATGTAGCCTCTATCATTCAGATGTATGATCACCAGGTGATGAATGACGTTTGAAGTTTTGTTTGATCCCATGACATTTTCAAAATGGACTGCAGATGTCAGTCTCCACTGACTGGCACCACGACATTCCTCCAAGTTATTTACAAGTGCTTCCCATATATTGCACATGAACTATAGCAAGTAGAAAAAGTTAGTAATTAGTTAATAATCTGACATCACTGTCAGTCATGAATCCAGTCATAGCTTAGGTTTTGTGTGACCGCACACTTATGGAAATAATTATATTTTCGTATAAATTATGTTTATAATAATTCCAAGGATGCAAAAGCTTTTCAGTTATTATTGATAAGAAGATAAATCATCCCATCCAGGCTTGCGGCGAAATATCAACGCTTTCTAATCCATGGAAAAGGGCCAAGGCTTGCATCGGTATAATACCACATAACTGATGACGTCCGAAGCCTCGTTTGATCACATTGCTTTTTCCAAAGCTCCTTGTAACCTGCAGGCTTCTTGGATTGCTCGGTCACCTTATTGATTAATAACGTGTTTTAAGATGTTGTTAGCATTGTAAGTCTACATTAGCAATGGCATGGCTGGTAGTGTCACGGCTCTCAATCATTTACTTGTTGCAGAGAGATATCGAATCCAGGCCATGTTTAAGTGCAAATGATACTGTTTATTGTTGTTCAAATAATATATTTTTTTGTGTATCTTATGACCCTCTTGCCTGAATAATACAAAACTTCAAACAGTAGCACGGTTGAAAAATGCTAGCTGGAAAGGCAAGAAGAATTTGAGATATGAACCACACATTCTAATTCCCCTTTGCAAAGAACTGTACCATGAAGTCTTGTGGGATGTTATGGAAAACACGTCTTAATAAACATTAAGCATATTTATATATTAGATTATTGATATTTATTTCTGACCAGCAGGTAACACCAATGTGCAGTGAGTTCAAAAGCCTTGCTACAATGTTTTTCTGCCCAAATTGACGGAAGCCTAAAGCATTCTGACGCCGATTACTTAAGCCTTGATTTCGCATCACTTGCCAACCTTATATTGAATTAATTAATTATTGAAAATGTCTTCATAGTTTACCTGTAGAAGTTGGTGAGGCTTTCATTAAAGCAAAGCCACTGCATCGTAGGGGGTGAAGCATGAAGACGAGACTTTCAACCAAGGTTAAGAAACGGTAATGTCCACATTTGGGGCGTCTGAAATTGTATTACAAGATTCGTACTGGCATGAACATGGTAAATATATTGTAATATTTACCATAACAGGCGAAAACGATGTACGAATGTTTCAAACCCCCTGAACAGTTTCTACCTCTTTTATTGGGGTCAAGTCTTAATTACAGGGTCAAACCCCACAATCCCCCCAAATTTGAACCCTGCTGGTAGCTTGCAAGCAAGTAGGCTGTGATAACGCAGTTAAATAACTGAAATACTACTGAAAATAGGTTTGTTACACGCACAAAAGTTAAACACAAAATGATTTCCCGTCACATAATTTTGTGACAAAGCTGGTTTCCATAGGTTACCTGAGGCATAATTGCATTTGATGGCCTGGAGCCGCACAGCATTCGCCTTCATGGCTTGTATTTTATTTGGTAGTGCTGTAAAGCCAGGGTATGTGTATGTACTCATTAGTTATACCCAGTCACACAACAACTGGCATTTTATTTGTAATCTGACCACTTCCAAAAGAACATGTGAAGACCGCAATTTTCAATGGCTAACTATGGAAAAAACTGGAGTTTCCCCCAAACAATGGCCTGGCTTTGTGTCTTCTAATGTATGACGTGGTGATGAAGCTGACAATTCTGTGCTTGACTTGAGTGGGTGCTGTCAGTAGGCTTATTGTCTCTATTTGGGGAATGTTGGGAACCGAGTCTTCTAGGTGAGAAGTGCTTTCAAAAAAGAAAATTGTTAAATTAGGGGCAGATTTGAACATATCCTAGAGATGTGATTAATCACGAAGAACTACAGAAAACCATACAATTAATCACAATTATTTTAATAATTTAACACATTGTCTTAACAAAATGATATGAAATGGGTGTGTTATAGACTTAATTATAAATGAAAGTCATAACACTGGCAAATGTGGAGAAAATCAAGAGGTCTCCAGGCACTGTATATTTTCATTATTAGCATTTATTAACCCAAAAACAGTAAACCTCTTGAAGCGTTCATACTAGAGGGGATAAACCAAATTGGTTTCATATGTTTAGGCTAATCCAATGTCAAATAACTTGAAGTATATCAACTATGACAATATGTGACAGCAATCCTCCATCTCTGTGCTGTTTGTGACTAAAGTAGCCAAATTGACCATGCTACAAGTAAACAATTTGTTTCCTTTGACTGGTATACTTTTTTACCTAGGCTTTTCTACTTTGATATTAATTTTGAGCCTTAAAATGTCCCTAGTCCCCACCAATGACCCATCAAGCATACCCATTACATTACATTATAATGCCACCACAACTGAAATAACAGAAAGGTTTACAATGCGGTTCTGTTGGATTTAATTTTCAAGGCCAAAAAGCCATATTGTCTTGTAGAATAGGATAACAGCCCTATTGCAAACAGAATGGATGAATATTTGTGGATATTTTTAACATTGTTGTAAAGGTCTGTAAGGTCAAATAAATGTGAGGATCCATCCCCTTGATCTGCTTGTCAACAGTGGAGACTGAGGAGTTTTTATCACAGTCACTAACCCATGTTGATATATACATGAAAGGTGCTGGAAACTTACACACATCTTAATGCTTAAGACACACCAAAATTGATGTGTCCTGACTTAAAGTGGTGTTGCAGATTTCACTAGTGACTAATTGCGTGTTGGTAGCCTAAAATCCAGTGTTAGTGATGAGTCGTTCGCGAATGAACTTTTCGTTGAATGTTGGGGATCAAATTGCATTTGTGAAAGGAGTCTTTCATTTGGCTCCTTAATTTCCCTTATTCCTTTGCTCAAACAGCAACAATGTTCAGATAAGGTGACGAATTATTGTATATTATTTGTATATAAAATTGTATATCTGAAATACAGAATCTATAAATAGTTCAAAAGGTGTGTAAAATAACAATAAATAATGAAAGAAATTTCACACTCTTAAATAATTAAAGTATATGTTTTTGACTCTGCGTTTGAGATTCTTTCATTATTTTGGGGTTATTCTGAACAGTCATTAGGGAGCCAAATGATCCAGCTCTTTCGGGTGACGGAGCCAGAAGAGCCGGCTCACGAAAAAGACTTGAAATACCCATCACTATTATATGTGCATAGAGTCAATGCAAAACAGTGAATAAAATAAAATAAAAAACTGGTCAATGAAGATAGTCAGATCAGCCAGTTGATTAGCTATGTGATAATCATTCACATGTGAAAATCAGAGATGTTCGGTTTCAAAATCCATATGTTGATAATTATGTAAAGTTTTTTTCTTTTAATAATATATCCAGTGAAGTAACATTTCATTTCTCTGACTAAGCAATGTGTTTTTCTCATTATGCATTCCCATACAGTTCCATACCAAGCGGTGATGAATCCAGACAAGATGTTTTCAATGAGATCCAAGCCGTCCCTACGCAAACTGCTTCAAGGACATTCAATAAAGTACATTCAGTTAAAACACTGAACAGCAAGATCGCCAACTACTTGGGAGGGATAGGCCCCTTCTTCCCGCCTCCCTTGGTGCAGTCTGAAGAGCTGGGCCAGTTTGTGCCGTACCTCGATGTTACGAATACCGTAGGCAAGAGGATTGATGCATGGTGGCACCATGAACACCACTACAACAGATAATAACATAGTACGCTCTGGCAGTGACAAATGATCAGGAGGTGTTATGGACATTGTTTTCCTGGCTATATTCCCCATGATAGGTAGCAGTTGCAGGAAGAACATGAAGAAATAGAAGCTAATGGTGTGACGGGCTCTACTGTTGTCCGAGTGGAATGGTTCCACGGCTCTGCGGGCTGCCTGATACATGCGTCTGTAGGAGATAGAGAACGTCAAGATGCAGGCGAGGAGCACAATGATGATAGTGACAATGTCGAACCTCTTCTTCGCCCAGTGAACGCCAGGAAGTTTACTCATGGTTCCTGGCTCACACAGTAGACCTGGAACGGCTCTACCGAAAGAGGTTTGTCCAGAGAATAGAAGACCCACTCGGACAGCAGCCACAGTGCCAGAAAGCACCCAGGTCAGTGCTATGGCCAGACGTAGTCGCCTGGAAGTCAAGATGACTATGTAACGGAGGCCATGGCATATGAAGATGAAGCGCTCCACGGCCATTAATGTCAGAGTGAACAGCGAGCAGAGGACTCCTGTGCTATAGACAGATAACTGGATTAAACACCAGCCACCAAATACCAGGGTGTGTCTGGTCAGTAGGCAGCGCAGAACTGTAGATGACAGAGCGAGAGACAGCAATAGGTCGCTGACAATCAGATTCTTCAGCAGAGTATAGCGAGGTTGCCAGGAGAGGCCATCCGAGCTCTTGAGCGCAATTAGCAGGTAGCTGTTTACCATCACAGAGAAGAGAAAAAGAGCCATGAACAACAACACCAAGAGGACCAGTGATGTCTCATTCTGTACAATTTGCCAGAAGAGACAAGAGGAGACGTGAAGTTCCCTTGTTGAAACTGAAGTACTCTTGTTGAGAGGAGACAGGACCATATGAGAGCAGTTGGTAGTATTCAGGTTAATGGAGTCCATGTTGCAGTTACAGGTGGTCTGTAGAACTGGAGGTCTTTAATTTGGCCAGTGTCTTTCCCCTTTTGGCAGATGTTTAAGGGAGGAGCTACAAGGTGAAATGGCAGGTGGCCTTGAGCATCTTTAAACAACAGGACATCATTAATTTGTTTGCAGTAACTCAAAACCAATTGATTTTCGTCATTTGAAAATGTTGTTTATTCAATCTACCTTTCAATTTGCGTGACATCTGCTCCACACTTCAGATAGTGGCTTTAGGGAAGGAATTAGTATAGTTTATAAATATGCAAGCAAGTACAAGTTGGAAATGTATTCATCTTCTACAGCAGCGGTAGTGTCACATTTTTACATAGAAAAAAACTGTGCTGTTAAATTTTCTAACCCTTGTGCTAGGGTTTGTAATTAGTAAAATTCCAAGTGCTGAGAGGGGAGGGGTAGAAATATTTGAGCTGTTACCATGAAAATAAGCATGATGGGGACAATTTATTTCAGCCCTTTTTAGGCCAATATCCAGTCAACTTGCACAGTGCCCTTGGAAAAAGAGAGGAGTTGTTCATTGTGCTGGTAACCCTTCATATTAATAAACATAAAAACAAATGCTTTTTCATTCAATCTTAAAGAAGGCAGCTTGTTTCATGAAAACAACCTGTAAGACTAGATCTCACTGTCATGTCCTGGCTATGCCCCTAGCCATCTTTGCGCTGGCTGGGGCCATAGCCAGGACATGGCCTAAATAGGTGGCTCTAGCCACCTCTATGTGCTTTGGTTTCCCCAATTGGAGGCAGGTGTTCGTTATTGCCTCCAATTGGGGAACCTACTTATGTTGAATGTTTGTGCACGTAGTGGTGGTTTATTTTGGTT